>OX243811.1:16540614-16793114 GCA_945859605.1 Lumbricus rubellus | reverse complement strand
TACACATTCTCATGTTCACAATACACATTCTCATGTTCACAATACACATTCTCATGTTCACAATACACATTCTCATGTTCACAATACACATTCTCATGTTCACAATACACATTCTCATGTTCACAATACACATTCTCATGTTCACAATACACATTCTCATGTTCACAATACACATTCTCATGTTCACAATACACATTCTCATGTTCACAACACACATTCTCATGTTCACAATACACATTCTCATGTTCACAATACACATTCTCATGCTTCACAATACACATTCTCATGTTTACAATACACACATTCTCATGTTCACAATACACATTCTCATGCTTCATTGCAGAGCTCATTATATCGGATTTGCGAAAGCGTCTGCGCGGCGCAGGAATGAATGCACATGAGTGATTAGTGAATGCACATGAGTGAGTGAGCAGTGTGAATGCACATGAGTGAGGAGTGTGAGTGCACATGAGTGAGGAGTGAATACACATGAGTGAGGAGTGAGTGCACATGAGCGAGGAGTGTGAGTGCACATGAGTGAGGAATGAATGCACATGAGTGACTAGTGAATGCACATGAGTGAGTGAGGAGTGTGAGTGCACATGAGTGAGCAGTGTGAATGCACATGAGTGAGCAGTGTGAATGCACATGAGTGAGGAGTGTGAGTGCACATGAGTGAGGAGTGAATACACATGAGTGAGGAGTGAGTGCACATGAGCGAGGAGTGTGAGTGCACATGAGTGAGGAGTGTGAGTGCACAAGAGTGAGGAGTGGGTGCACATGAGTGAGGAGTGAGTGCACATGAGTGATGAGTGTGAGTGCACAAGAGTGAGAAGTGAGTGCACATGAGAGAGGAGTGTGAGTGCACAAGAGTGAGGAGAGTGACTGCACATGAGTGAGGAGTGTGAGTGCACATGAGTGAGGAGTGAATGCACATGGGTGAGGAGTGAGTGCACATGGGGGAGGAGTGTGAGTGCACAAGAGTGAGGAGTGAGTGCACATGAGTGAGGAGTGTGAGTGCACAAGAGTGAGGAGTGAGTGCACATGAGAGAGGAGTGTGAGTGCACAAGAGTGAGGAGTGTGATTGCACATGAGTGAGGAGTGAATGCACATGAGTGAGGAGTGAGAGTGCACATGAGTGAGGAGTGAATGCACATGAGTGAGGAGTGAGAGCACATGAGTGAGAAGTGTGAGTGCACAAGAGTGAGGAGTGAGTGCACATGAGTGAGGAGTGTGAGTGCATATGAGTGAGGAGTGTGAGTGCACAAGAGTGAGGAGTGTGAGTGCACATGAGTGAGAAGGGTGAGTGGACATGAGTGAGGAGTGTGAGTGCACATGAGTGAGGAGTGTGAGTGTACAAGAGTGAGGAGTGAGTGCACATGAGTGAGGAGTGTGAGTGCACATGAGTGAGGAGTGTGAGTGCACAAGAGTGAGGAGTATGAGTGCCCATGAGTGAGACGTGTGAGTGCACATGAGTGAGGAGTGTGAGTGCACATGAGTGGGAAGTGTGAGTGCACATGAGTGAGGAGTGAATGCACATGAGAGAGGAGTGTGAGTGCACAAGAGTGAGGAGTGTGACTGCACATGAGTGAGGAGTGTGAGTGCACAAGAGTGAGGAGTGTGAGTGCACATGAGTGAGGAGTGAGTGCACATGAGTGAGGAGTGAGTGCACATGAGAGAGGAGTGTGAGTGCACAAGAGTGAGGAGAGTGACTGCACAAGAGTGAGGAGTGTGACTGCACATGAGTGAGGAGTGTGAGTGCACAAGAGTGAGGAGTGTGAGTGCACATGAGTGAGGAGTGAATGCACATGAGTGAGGAGTGAGTGCACATGAGTGAGGAGTGTGAGTGCACATGAGTGAGGAGTGTGAGTGCACATGAGTGAGGAGTGTGAGTGCACATGAGTGAGGAGTGAATGCACATGAGTGAGGAGTGAGTGCACATGAGTGAGGAGTGTGAGTGCACAAGAGTGAGGAGTGAGTGCACATGAGAGAGGAGTGTGAGTGCACATGAGTGAGGAGTGTGAGTGCACAAGAGTGAGGAGTGAGTGCACATGAGTGAGGAGTGTGAGTGCACAAGAGTGAGGAGTGAGTGCACATGAGAGAGGAGTGTGAGTGCACAAGAGTGAGGAGTGTGATTGCACATGAGTGAGGAGTGAATGCACATGAGTGAGGAGTGAGAGTGCACATGAGTGAGGAGTGAATGCACATGAGTGAGGAGTGAGAGCACATGAGTGAGAAGTGTGAGTGCACAAGAGTGAGGAGTGAGTGCACATGAGTGAGGAGTGTGAGTGCATATGAGTGAGGAGTGTGAGTGCACAAGAGTGAGGAGTGTGAGTGCACATGAGTGAGAAGGGTGAGTGGACATGAGTGAGGAGTGTGAGTGCACATGAGTGAGGAGTGTGAGTGTACAAGAGTGAGGAGTGAGTGCACATGAGTGAGGAGTGTGAGTGCACATGAGTGAGGAGTGTGAGTGCACAAGAGTGAGGAGTATGAGTGCCCATGAGTGAGAAGTGTGAGTGCACATGAGTGAGGAGTGTGAGTGCACATGAGTGGGAAGTGTGAGTGCACATGAGTGAGGAGTGAATGCACATGAGAGAGGAGTGTGAGTGCACAAGAGTGAGGAGTGTGACTGCACATGAGTGAGGAGTGTGAGTGCACAAGAGTGAGGAGTGTGAGTGCACATGAGTGAGGAGTGAGTGCACATGAGTGAGGAGTGAGTGCACATGAGAGAGGAGTGTGAGTGCACAAGAGTGAGGAGAGTGACTGCACAAGAGTGAGGAGTGTGACTGCACATGAGTGAGGAGTGTGAGTGCACAAGAGTGAGGAGTGTGAGTGCACATGAGTGAGGAGTGAATGCACATGAGTGAGGAGTGAGTGCACATGAGTGAGGAGTGTGAGTGCACATGAGTGAGGAGTGTGAGTGCACATGAGTGAGGAGTGTGAGTGCACATGAGTGAGGAGTGAGTGCACATGAGTGAGGAGTGAGTGCACATGAGTGAGGAGTGTGAGTGCACAAGAGTGAGGAGTGAGTGCACATGAGAGAGGAGTGTGAGTGCACATGAGTGAGGAGTGTGAGTGCACAAGAGTGAGGAGTGAGTGCACATGAGTGAGGAGTGTGAGTGCACAAGAGTGAGGAGTGAGTGCACATGAGTGAGGAGTGTGAGTGCACATGAGTGAGGAGTGTGAGTGCATTGAGCGCCGTGCTGGCCTTTGTCTTATAAAACGAAGGACGGTCATTGACTGAGCTGAGCCTTTGTAGACAATCAACTGCCACAGCAGCATCAGCAGCAGCATCATCATCATCATCAGCAGCAGCATCAGCATCAGCAGCAGCAGCAGCAGTCGTCGATTGAGTGCAGAGCAGTTGCTGCTGCTGCAGTGACCGGTGCCTCGCGTTGCAGTCGTTCGCTGTCTGCATTAAAGACACATCAAGGCGACACATCCATCCTCTCTTCTATGGAATGAAGAGGATGAAGAAGAAGAAGAAGACTTAGAGGCAACGTCTTCGTCATCGTCTGTATGTTTCATCCTCCGCCTTCATCGTCTTCTTCTTCATCAAAGCCATCACATCGGTCAGTCAGTTCATTATCTATCTCAATAATAGTCACAGTTTCTATCAGTTAATTGGCATTTAATGCGTTTACTGATGACCCTTTATGTATAATAGTCTTCAATTGATGGAAAGTGAAAGCGAAACTCTTTGAAAATAATAATTGAAAGAGTTCAGCAGTTTAAAGCAAAGAACTAAAAGATTATTACAGTTCCGTCTACTATAATAGTCGCGTCATGTTGACTTTAGAGAAGTGTATTGCTATAACGCAGATATAAATTCATGCGTTCATGCATAATTACATAGATGTAAAAAACGATGAAAACAAAATAAAAAACGGTAAAAAACGACGTTTTTTTCAAAAAAATAAAAAACGACAAAAAAACGATAAAAAACGGAAACGGAAAATAATTTGACTTTGCTACATCTAAAACCGCATTTTAACCATAAAAATCTTGATTAGGAACCTACTGCACGCAGACTATCTCTTAAATGATGATGTTAAACGATGAAATAATGACTTTAGTTGGCTGGATCCTTGAGAGTTGGCGGAAAACATAAGATATATCAGAAAAATAAAAATTAAGGAAAATAATAATAGAAAGTTAATGTAACAATAAAGATAAAGATAAAATAAAAACGATAAAAAACGATGGGAAAAATAAAAAACGAAAAAAACGACGTTTTTTGGGAGAGAATAAAAAACGGAAAAAAACGTTTTTTACAACTATGCATAATTATACATACGTAGGCAAACAGACATATATATGCATACATATATAATTACATACATACAATGTCATACATACATACATACATAAACACTTACATACATACATACATACATACATACATACATACATACATACATACATACATACATACATACATACATACATACATACATACATACATACATACATACATACATACATACATACATACATACATACATACATACATACATACATACATACATACATACATACATACATACATACATACATACATACATACATACATACATACATACATACATACATACATACATACATACATACATACATACATACATACATACATACATACATACATACATACATACATACATACATACATACATTTACATGGCTAAAACTGATGGTCCGATTCTTTTAGTTGTGTTTGGGTCATTAAGGTTGAACCGTCGGGCAAAAGCATCAATCATAAAATGGAAATAAGTTTCTCCTTTCTTGAAGTCTCTCCTGTGAATGGAACGTTTTCTTTACAATGACTTTGACATCAGCGATAGAGAGACATAATATGAATTATTATGCGCTGATGTTTATTGTATATTCACCTTTGTCCATTCATTTCTTCTTCGCTTATTTTCTGTCTTCTCTTCTTTTCGCCTTCTCTGTGTTTTGCTATATTATTTTTTACACATAGAAACTGTCTATCTGCTTGTCTGTCTATGTTTGTTTGTCTGTTTGTTTATTGTTTGACTGTCTATTGTTTGTCTGTCTATTTATTGTCTCTCTGTTTATTTATTGTTTGTCTTTCTATCTGCTTGCCCATCTAGATCTGCATGTCTATTTTATGTGTCTGTATATTTTATGTGTCTGTCTATCTGTTTGTCTGTCTACATCTACCTCTCTCTGATCTCGTCGACTATATATTGTAACAACGATTTCTAGTTCAGATCTTATAATCGATCATTCTTAGTTGTTTGTCTCTCGGTGTATATCGCTTTTTCTTCTAAAGAGTCAATTTTATGACATTAATATTCAGCTGTTGTGCTGTCTTCTCTGCTTTTTTGGAGAAGTGAGTAGCCACATGAGAAGAAGAAGCGCATGAGAGGATGGACAGCGACCTTGTCACGTTCAAGACTCTGGAGGAGAATTTCACGGCTCAGTCTGAGAAGTCTTTGCGATGGCGAGGAGGATCGTCTTCTCGCTTCCACAGAGCTTCATCGATGCCGCTCGACTCACGACCTCCTGCCACCTCCTCATCCTCATCGTTGTCCACTGCCACTCCACGCTGCCACCGTCGCCGACGTCACCCTAGCAAGGATCGCAGCATCGTCGCCAACAAAACATCCTCTGCAACATCTGCAGCAGCAGCAGCAGCAGCGAAGAACTGTGCTGCGAAGATGTCGGACATCACCGCCACCACCAGCACCAGCACCAGCAGCATGGACCATGGTGGGAAGGGGATGAGCGGTGACCTGCAGAAGCTCAACAAACGTCTTCTGATGACCGGAAGGACGTTAAGCGATTCTCTTGAGCGACTCGTCGAAGAGACGAACCATTCTGCAGCGCCATCTTCTGACGACGACGATGACGACGATGACCTTCATCACTCTCATCGACCTTCAACTCAGAAGATGACGAAGTCACGTGACGACGGAAAGTGGTTCCAGCGTCGAAGAGTCAAACCATCGTCGGACATCGGAGGGGACCTCGGAGGGGGCAGAGGGTGTGGTGGATCTCGTCTAATCAACCTTCGAGAGATTTCATCGAGTGCTCCACTCATTGAGATCGTCGAGAGTGGGTCAAAGAAGAAGAAGAAGACGAAAAGGGGGTTCTTAGACACGACGACGACGTGTCAGGGTTCGGATCCACATAGCTGCACAGACGGTAGGAAAGCAGGAAGCAGCGATACATGCAATGTGCCATCACGGAGCATCATCGCCACCGCTGCTCCTGCTCTAACCCCCGACATTCGCGTTCACATCGCCTCCGACAGCGACGACGACAAAGACCATCATGGCGGATCACGAATTGGACAGGAAGTGGAATTGGACAGACGACTTCCGGTTTCGCTTGATGGCCTCTTAGACACGCTTCACTGCATCGCTGATGAACGATCGCGACAGACGGATGAGAGCCGCAGACCTCTGATGGACGACACGGCTGACCACCACCACAACCACCACCAGCATCAGCAGCATCAGCAGCAACATGAGCAGCATGATGATGAGGATGAGGTTGTCATGAACGATGAACAATCACCGATGACGTCGACCGTATCACCAACGAATTACCTGCGAGATCAGATCGCTTCTTTGTTCCAAGTCTCAGACAATAAGTTGGCACTGAAGCTGTTCGGAAACAAGAATGCTCTGCTGAGAGAGAAGCTGAGACAAAAGGCCGTCGGTAACTGCGTCATTCATCCGTGCAGCACTTTCCGGTTGGTTGGATACAATTCTTATTCATATTTTGACATCCATCCATGGATCTGTTCATCCATCCATCCAATCAATTAATCAATCCATCAATCCATTCATTCATTCATATGTTCATTCATCCAAAAATCTATCCATCAATCCATCCATCAATCAATCAATCCATTCATTCATTCAAAAATCCACCCATCCATTTATCTATCCATCTTTTCATCCATTCATCAAGCAAGCAGTAAATCAAGCGAATAAGAGAGTTACTGTCCTTACGGAGGCATAATTTTATACACATTTACAGCACATGAAATCGGAATGGTTTCAAAGATAGGAAGAAGGA
This sequence comes from Lumbricus rubellus, assembly GCA_945859605.1. Classification (NCBI taxonomy): domain Eukaryota; kingdom Metazoa; phylum Annelida; class Clitellata; order Crassiclitellata; family Lumbricidae; genus Lumbricus; species Lumbricus rubellus. The sequence goes on along the minus strand of OX243811.1, from coordinate 16,786,064 downwards.
TTTAAGATCTGGAAAAGCAATGTTTTCAGTTTCATAATTGCGTAATCGTCGTCTCGAGATTTCTACACTGCAGTGTCCAGAAAAAAAACACGTTTGAACCAGTTAAATCACTGCAAACACGAATGAAGTCATTTGATGATTCGACTGAAAGACCTTAAATTGAAATGCCTTAAATTGAAATGCCTTAAATTGAAAGACCTTAAATTGAAAGACCTTAAATTGAAAGACTTTAAATTGAAAGACCTTAAATTGAAAGACCTTAAATTGAAAGACTTTAAATTGAAAGACCTTAAATTGAAAGACTTTAAATTGAAAGACCTTAAATTGAAAGGCCTTAAATTACAAGACCTGCGCATATGTTGTAAGTCGTGCAGAGTTTGATTTCTGAATGAGTTTGTAAATGGTTCGGGAACAGGTTCAGTTTCAGCCATAAAGTGGGAAGAATGTGCTGCGGGTCTGAATTGAGACGGGGGAACGGGTGTGGATGGATGGAGGGTGGTGGTCAAACTGTGGAATAAATAATTCTGCGGAAGGTAACGTTAAATGTTACGATCGACTTGTCATGTTTTGCTCGGCAGTATGAAATGGAAAAGTCAGGTCATGAGTTAAGAAAACTGATTTGCGACAATTATTATAAATGGCCGCGGGATACATTCCGACATTCGATCCCAACCAAAGACCATGGATATATACATAATATATATAATATCCATATAATATAATTATATATATACATAATATATATATAATATATAATATAATTAGCCTATATAATATATATATAATATAATTATATACATACGACCGACTAACAATTCAGCTAATTCAGTTAATCGTCTTGTCACTAATTCGTGTGAAATAATTGGTCAACAAGAAACACCATGCAGTCTCGATTTTTAGATTCAACGCTATTTATCATTTTTCTTATTTACGACATCGATCATTTCTTGCAAGGCATAACTATTATGGTCGCCAAGCAAAAGCAGAAGCAAGCAAAGACCATTGCAATATATGCCACAAGCAGATCACAGTCACGTTCCTGCCTATAGGTTACCTCACTTCCAGCACAGTCCTTTTCAGATTTATAGTGTGGCCTACAGAGCTTTCGTTAAACACTCTATACTAGTATCGCAACATGCATCTGACAGAAGAAAGTAGACTAGACCCTCGCACAGTTCTCACATCATTCCTGTTTTAATACGAACCCATCCGCCATTGGTTGATTACTTTTTAATCAGTTAGACAATGCATGTTTTACTAATTGCCTCAAACCAATGACTCTTCGTCTTTATACTCTATAGTGATATTGTTGCAAACCAACGACAGGTTTCATTCAGCTTCACCTCACAATCATCTTTCTTCATTTTGTCTTATTCTTCTTCATTGAAATGACGATTAATCAGATGTCAATCAATATTAGGCATAATTATATATTATAATATAGTATGTATAAGCTTATTATATATGCTTTATATGCTTCATAGCATAATTATATATATAATATAATATGTATTATATAATGTATATAAACTATACATACTATGTATACTTGTATCTCTGCATGGATAATATTAAGCGAAGGAAATATGGACATTCAAGTTTTCAAATGTCAATAGAAATAACTGGAATTAACTCATGCGTTGCCGGGTGCAATTTAACCCTTCAAAAACACAAAGTAACAAGACATGGATATGTCAGTTGAATAAAAGTGGCGCATAGAGATTGCTTTGAGTCTATAATGAAACATCGCGTATTAGATATACACGGCAAGTCTTTACAACAGGCTCACAGTATGATTTATACGCTAGGCCTACACAAGACACATAGATCTACATGATGATATGTTTATGTAAACGCATAATATTGATTGGGTGGCAATAACCTGAGCTTAACACTGATAATATTATGTAGATCGATTATTATTATCAGCTGAAGAGTCATTGTGCATGCTTTAGGTCGATATATATCATGTGTGATTGTGATTCATTGTCTGTCTCCTCTCTGTGTGTGTAATCTTCATTTGGGTCAAACGTTTAAACGTTTACCCAATAAATAACAGCAAGTAATCGCCCTCGACAGAATTATTTATTTGACAAATTCCAGAATCATAATAATTTATATTCATTGTAGAAGGATACGGGTAAAAAAATCATTGACTGCGTCCTTCTGGCATTGTCTGTCTGTCTGCTTGTCGTCTGTCTGTCTGTCTGCTTGTCGTCTGTCTGTTTGTCTGTCTGTCTGCTTGTCTGTCTGTCTGTCTGTTTGTCTGTCTGTCTGTCTGTCTGTCTGCTTGTCTGTCTGTTTGTCTGTCTGTCTGCTTGTCGTCTGTCTGTCTGTCTGCTTGTCTGTCTGTCTGTCTGTCTGCTTGTCGTCTGTCTGTCTGTTTGTCTGTCTGTTTGCAGACGCCATTTCTCTTTCGTCCGTCGACCATTGTATTCCGTCCTTCGTGCTCACTGCAGTCCATCTCTCTTCGTCTATTATTTTGTCCTTCGTCGTCGTTGTTGTCCTTTCGTCTGTTGTCCGTAATTCTATTCTTCCTCTATTTTGTCCAGATATAGTTTGTCTAGAAATTGGTTTATAGAGCACAATATTACATTAATTCGGAATTTAAGAAGTGGAATATGTCTATTATATAATAAATTCGTTTTATTGGGAAAATAATCGGTTGTCATAAACGAGTTATAATGTAGGCCTACAGATCCGTAACTCGGTCAGCAGCTGCAGGGGTAAGGGGGTGGCCAGTGGTGGCCATGGACTACAGGGCACGAGGACGAGCTGTTAAATCGACTTAGCATTTGTACAGAGTAGCCTATATACAGTATATAGACAGATTGCGGAAGGTGTAAGCAGATAACAAAAGGACCAGGCGATAGACAGACAGACAGACAGGAGAACGTGAGAGAACTTAAAGAAGTCCTTATCGTATTCTGCTGCATACAACTATACATATATATACACCGTGATTCAAAAAAACTAAGCCAAATTGTTTTTCATATATCTCTAATGCCTGATGACATATCAATGTAAAAGTTTCCAAATATTTAGATAATTGGACCAAGAATATGATTCAAAAATTTCATGAGATAAAGTTGAATGGATAAAAAGATATGAGTATTTAAACTTCATATGCCGAAATTGCAGTTTACAAGCAATTTTCTGTCAGATTCAATAAAATGTCTTCTTATTATCTCCAATGCCTGATGATTAATCATTCTAAAATTTTCCAGATATGTGGAGAATTAAACTAACAATATGACCCCAACAGTATGGTTTGATTATTTAATTAAATAACATGCTCAAAAATGTTCTCCTCCTGCTTCCACGCAAGCCTGGAGCGCTGGCGCCAAGCATTGGGCAACAGCATCGTTGATTATCCTCTGGTCCAGGCCATCCCACACTTCCAACAAGCGTTGCTTCAGATCGTTTATATCATGGATTGTTGTCTGGTAGGCTCGGTCTTGTATCACGTTCCACAATTTATAGTAGACAGGATTCAAATCTGGGCTGTTCGGAGGCCATAATGTGGGAGAAATGAAGTCCGGCGTCTCTCCTGTCAGCATTTCGATGGTTTCCTTGGCTCTGTGGGCTGGCGCTGTTCTGTTGAAAAAGAAAACAGCCTTCTGGGGCTGATAACAGGTGGAAGATGTTGTGACAGCAGAACATTGCGATAATATACTCCGTTAATTTTACTCCAGGATCCCTGAAGACCAAAATTGGGAACTATCAAGCATCGAAACCGCAACGAACACCATAACAGACTTGCTGAAAACTGACATTTCTGGAGATTAAGTTTAAATAGTCATATCTTTCTATCCATTCAAATTTATGACATGATATTTTGGAATCCTATTTGTGGTTCAATTGTTTATATATCTGGAAAATTTTAGTATGATTAATTATCATGCATTGGAGATATAAGAAAAACGGTTAGGCTTACTTTTTTTATTGAATCTGACAGAAAATTGCTTGTAAACTGCAATTTTGGTATATGAAGTTTAAATTTTCATATCTTTTTATCCGTTCAACTTTATCTCATGAAATTTTGGAATCATATTCTTGGTCCACTTCTCTAAATATTTGGAAAATATTAGCTTGATATGTCATCAGACATTAGAGATATATGCAAAACAATTTGGCTTAGTTTTTTTTAATCACGGTGTATATATATATATATATATATATTATACAGAAATGGCCTTCAATCTGAGCAGCAGAGACGTGTGTCTACTCATGCAACCGAAACGCCTATACAATATACATGTAGTTATTGAACCGTGACTGGTTGTCACTGAATCCGTCACGCACGCATGACCAGAGTCAGAGAGATGGACACAGAAAACACTCCGGCGATCTTCCTCCTTACAATCTACTTTCCTTCTGTCTCGTCATCATATCCTCTGTCTTCCTTCCACCACCCTCTCTCTGTCTGTCTCTCTGTCTGTCTTTCTGTCTGTCTATCAGTTCCTCCCAGTATGTCTCCGTGTCTGTGTGTATCTCTGTCCAACTGCGTAAATGTGTTCGTGTGTATTATACGTTTATGTATCTAGTTCGTGCTTGTCTCTGAGTGGCCGTGTCTCTGTCCTTGTCTGTTTGTCGACGTACATATTATGCTGCATACACAGCATTATACCCGCTCTTACCCAGAGTACATAGAGTAGAGTAGAGATCTTCGGAAGCATGAGTATCGATCGTAGATGCCATTACTCGTGACGTCATTGAGACGCGATCGAACGGAAGTTGTGCAGAGAAAAAGTTACGATGACATCGACGTGTGTCGTGTTCATTGTGCGACATGCACTGCGTCTGCAGCGCCAGCTTTTGTCTTCAAAGGCTGGAACCAGTGGATCTAGATCCGTCGACAGACAATACACTTAAGGATTGTTTCGCTTGTCAATATAATATCACGAACAACGTCACTGAGAATGAAACTTGATTTTTGTGTGTGGTGTCATCTCGTCATCATCGTCATCATCGTCGTCGTCTCTTGTACAGAAACTGAAGAAGACGATAATATCTGTGCTGCTATCAATGGCTCTGCAGTGTTTGAGTGCAAGTTGTCGATTGTTTTCCATGCTGTTTAAAAAAAATTCCAGATCGTTTGCTCTTAGTCGTCCTTTCTCATCTTTCCTCTCAAAAGCTGCTACATACAATAATGCATGTAGTCTACCGCTGTTAAACGTCGCTTCTCTGCACTGAGGGATTGCACTAAGAGTTCTCTCTGAATTTAGCTTCTTTGGGCATTTTTCACAACAATTAGGGCTAGTGTTCTCAGAAATTGCCTCAGAATATAGGCCTATGTGTTCGACAATGTAAAGCCATCCATGGCCTAGACCCATAGATGTACCAAAGTTTTTAATATAAAAAATTGAGTAGTTTGAACAATTTGTTCCGAGTGTCTTTGATCATTTCTCCTATTACACTTACAAAATAATTTCAATATTTTCAATATTTTCTTTTGCATGTATGCCATTGTATGTTTAGAGCGTTTTAACCGCTGATGTGCTTAGCATTTGGCGTTGTATTTTTTTTAAATGCTTGCAAACTTAAAAATTTCAGATTTACCTAGAAGCGCTGTCTGATAGAATAGGCAATAGTGAAACAGAATTTGGTTTATTTGTTCCAATAACTTAGGCAAAGCTGATGGAATATTTGGTCCAGAAACTCCAGATTATAAGCGTCTCTTAATTCGCGCAGTCACGAATAACAATAATAATAATTATGTTATCCCTGGCTGAGGTGCAAAGAATGCAAATGTCAACAGTACTGTTGTATATATATAACTATATATCCAGTTGACATTTGCATTGTTTTGCCATTCTCCCTATAGATGATAAATTTCCGGGTCTATAATTATAGTATATACGTGGTATTGTGCAGAAGGCGGTGAATTCGGTGGGATCGGTGCCTTGGAGCCAGGTTTGTCCCTCTATCCTCTTCCACCCTCAAGCCGCACGTAGAGAGCTTGAGCAAGTCTTTCACTCGCAATTGCTTGTGCGCTTCGGCGTGAAACTCTGATGCAGTGTCCGCGCTGTAGTCGAGATCGCTTCTGAGTCGGAAGCTTGAAGGGGCGCTATAGCAAATGGAGAAATAAATGAGTAAGAAGAAGATCACTTAAATATAGCTATCATCATCATCATCATCATCATCATCATCATCATCATCATCATCATCATCATCATCATCATCATCATCATCATCATCATCATCATCATCATCATCACCATCATCATCATCATCATCATCATCATCATCATCATCATCATCATCATCATCATCATCATCATCATCATCATCATCATCATCATCATCATCATCATCATCATCATCATCATCATCATCATCATCATCATCATCATCATCATCATCATCATCATCATCATCATCATCATCATCATCATCATCATCATCATCATCATCATCATCATCATCATCATCATCATCATCATCATCATCATCATCATCATCATCATCATCATCATCATCATCATCATCATCATCATCATCATCATCATCATCATCATCATCATCATCATCATCATCATCATCATCATCATCATCATCATCAAGAACCAAGGGACCAGTGCCCGTAGGTGCCCGATGCCATCCTCATTATTCCTCGCCAATTACAGCTATTTATAAAGTGAAATATCTTTGACAAGAAAAATATATTTTAGGCTACATCTATAGGCTATGGAGACGACATAACAATAAAAGTCATTATGCTAATATAATCATAATTGAATTGTAGAGATAAATATCATTATGAAGTGTGTGCAACTGTGCATATTATTATAGAAGCTGTTCAGATAATAATTATAAGAGGAGAGAGCATCGCTTGACTGCAGGACCACGACAGCGTTGGCAATGCTTGGCAATATAATAAAGGAGATAATTAATTGATTGAATGCCTAACATTGCCGCTAATCCCATCAGTTAGAGAACACGAGAAAGATGAGAGAGACGAGAGACAAGAGACAAAGACAGAGACAGAGACAGAGACAGACAGACAGACAGACAGACAGACAGACAGACTTGTTTTGTGTTGGTCTCGTTCTGACAACCTTCTCTTGTTTTGCTATTCTGTGTCAAACGACGAGAAACCAATTTGATAATTGCTCGCATCATCGACGGCAAATCCCCTTCTCCTTCTCCCCCTCTCCCTCTTCCCCTCTTCCCCCTACTCCTCCTTTTTCTCCTCTTCCTCCGATGAAGGCTCAGTCTCTCTGATGTACAGTAACGACTGATTATCAAAGCGCCCAACGTCGACTCGTGTGAGTCAGTCATTCCATACTCAATAGTCCATACTCAATAGTCCATACTCAATAGTTCATACTCAATAGTCCATACTCAATAGTCCATACTCAATAGTCCATAGTCATAGATAATTATGTCCATAGTCCATAGTCATCGTGCTACTTTGTTAAAGGTACAGCAGTAACGACTTTGCAGTCAACAGTAGCCTACCACCCGTCAGTCCGTCCGTCCATCCGTCCATCCAACCATCCAACCATCCATCCATCCAACCATCCATCCGTCCATCCATCCATCCACATACACACCCACCCATCCATGTATATATATATGGTTTATATAGTGGGCCTTCAAGTTAACTACTCAGATGCGCTCCCAACCCAAGACCAGTCAAAAGAAGAAAGTCTTTAGTAGTTTACAGGAAGAGGGAGACAGGTCAGAAGGAAGGTCATTTCAAAGAGAAGGACCAACGACCTACAATGTACAAAAGCCCTTTTTGTAATTATATATATTTATATATATATATAATTATATATATAAGGCATATATGTAATTATATATATTTTTATATAATATATAATTATACAGACGCCGTCGAATGGTGGAATGCGAGTAAAAAGAACTGGGCTTATAACATTATATGCACTATTCTAACTGATAGAATTCAAATAAAATCTAATCTCATCTAATCTGGTTTAATCAAATCTAATCACAGTCCAATCAATAATCCAATCACTAATCTTATTCTGTCTGATCAAATCAAATCTCATCTAATCTAACGAAGTTTCAATGACTGTGAAAAACGAATCGATTTTTAGTCAATTGTATCAAACTCTGATTTTAGTTCTACATGTAGGCCTACATTTCGTTCACTGTTGTCGTTAGTAATGATCTGCATTTTATTGGCTTTGACCTGTTAACGGACGATTGTCTGTCTGTCTGTCTGTCTAAATGTCTGTCTGTCTAACCGTCTGTCTGTCTAACTGTCTGTCTAACTGTCTGTCTGTCTAATTGTCTGTCTATCTCGTCTGTATAAAGATTTATGTATAATATTGTATACATATTATATTGTAAATTTCCAGCAATTAACTCTCTTCGCTTCTGGATTACAGTTTAAGCCAAGGTATTCCTTCCTGAATGTCGACAGAATTCCTTTGTGATTCGCACAAAGGTTTCTCGGGATTAATTAAGCAACCGACGTAATTAGCCATTGCTAATAAATGCACCGCTGAGCTGCCATGGATGTATACAGACATCTTTCGATGCATCCACATTCACATTCTGCTCTTCTTCGATTCGTTCCCATGGCAACGGTGTGTGATCGGCTGGTTTTGGTGCCAGCTGGTATCCATGGCAACAGGCCGGCCGTTGTTTATTTGTGGGGATCGCTCATTACTTGATCACGCCGTCGATCGACGACGCGTTTGCAAAGATAACAATCGTTGTAGATATTATTATACGCACGACAAATAACTGGAGCGAACGCTGATGATCCCTGAGAGTATCTTCCTGTGTCAGTCTAATCGTCCGTCTAAGTCCGTCTCGATTGACTGCTGTGTGTGTGTGTGTGTGTGTGTGTTTGCTCGAATTGTCCGGTCATCCGCGGCTGCCATAGTTTGTTCATTTGTCTAAGCGCTGACGCTTAAGTCAACATAATTCGCAATGAAGTTTATTAAACTTAACCCTTTGCCTTCCGTCGTCCATGCACCCCATTCACACGATGGCATCTGACGTCATCTCCATCCATGGCACTGCTACTTTATTCACATTCTCATTTGCTTTCTATTTATACCAATACACATTCTTCCACATAGTCCAATTTCACATTCCTCTCTGTCCGTTTCCTCCTCCGGCTCCCAACCACTTAAGTCTTCTCTCCATCTCCCATGCACCTTTCGATTTCTTCATAAGCTGCTATTTCTATCTTCTTCTCAGGATCTGTTTGCCTTTTCTCTTTGTGCTGACAATACTAATTATTATCCAACCTTTGCCTTTATTCTCTCCTGTATTGTGTGTAAGTCTGGTCTTCAGCAGCAGTTTCCAATTCCAGAGTTCCATCTTTTTGTCTTAATCTCTCGTGGCTTTGTAGGAACTCTTCTTCTTCGCTTCTACTCAGTCATCTCCTTCCTCCCTTCGCCTTCTGCTCCTCCTCCTCCTCATCCTCCTCCTCTTCTTCTTCCTCCCCCTGCTCCTCCCTCTCCTCCTTCTCCTCCATTGGGGTTTGCTCTCATCTATTCTTCTTTCTCTTTCATGCATTGTTCCAATCTGATTTGATGGAATCTCATCCAATAACTTCTTTAGCGCAGCTATCTCAATCGCCAGTCCCAAGGCAAGAGACGAACAGAAGAACAGATTCATTGCAAAGACAATCCAGGGAATATTTGCTTCATGTCTACATTGTAGCCTATGTGTATTGGTGCCGCCATGTTTCACTGCACCAATGTGACTTGAAGACAGTCTGAGAAAACTTTTAGCAACAAAATAAATAAATAAATACATGGCATATGTGAAACCGCATTCACTGTTGGGAAAAATCCTAAAAGGTAGATTCTTGCGGTACAAGAAGTGCTTGCTGCTCAATGGCAATATGAAATCGTAGAATAAAGGACTCAAAATAGCACAGCAAGGCTTCTAATTTCAATGTATAAGCTTATAATTATTGGCATCTTAATTATATAGCGCGTTACCATCGTCGCAGTGCCTTTGTGAGACTTTTTCGCCAGGTTCTTAACTAATTGTGTCCATGGGCGTCCGCAGCGGGGCGCAATGGGGCGCAAGTGCGCCCCCCTGGATTTTTCGCATAGTTGCACATAAATTTAGATTGTTTGGTTGTGGTTGTTACAACGCGATTTTCAACGTGATTATCGATTCGTTCTACAAGTTGAACCTATAGGCCTATATCTTTCTTTGGGCGCATAATTAACGTATAAATAGGCTATAGGATTATCTCGTGGTAATATGGGAATTCAAACTGTCACCCATTAAATGTAGGCCATGTGACAATTATTTAAAAATTCCTGCGGACGCCCATGATTGTGTCGAGATTGGCAGGGGATGCATTCGTGTATGAATGGAGAAATGAATATATAGCGACAATGCGACATGCATGTTGTATACTTTATGATTTTGTATTCTTTAAGCTGCTGTGTTTTGTAGTTGCCAATAAATTCTCTCCAACATTCACGAATGCCATCCATGCAATCTTCTCTGCTCACTCCGCTGTCAGATATTCAACTCACTTGTCATTGATGACGCGTCTGATATCATGATGTGAAACAGCAAAAACGCCGTCCTCCTCAATTTTTGCGTCAGTTATTTTTGGAAAACAATATCGTTCTCAAACATTGAAATCCCGAACCTTCCATCCTCTTCGCCTTTAAAAAACATTTCTCATTTGTCCGATTTTTATAACCAGGGAATTCAGAATTCTCTACTTAGCCTATCTATACTTTCGTTGACAATTGATGTGTCATACATTTCTGTCCGTAAGGCAGAGACAGTCAGACTGTCATTTACTGTGACAGCAAACCCTTTCCTTGCAGTCTTGCACAAAAAACTTGCCAATCTTTAGCAAACATTAATTCTCTGCCAGGTAATTTAAATTGAGCTGTGCTATCAAGTTTCAAGTTTTGAGTTTCAAGTTTATTTATAATCCGCAATAATACACATTGTACGCATGACTGTACACAAGCATTTTGACTGTTACCCGAGTCTGTCTGGAAGGAAAAAAATCGAGTAAGCTTCTCGTGACCACCTCACTTAATATTCAAAAAAATACAGGTAAATTATATATTTGACCATTCTTTACAATAAGTGTTTGGTAGGCCTACTATAACTCGTATCAAGTGCATTAAAACCAGTTACGCAAAACACCATTCTAGGGTGGTGCATTGATATACAAAATGAAACAGGGCAACAGAACAAAAAACAGTTCGATGTCTATAAGCAAGACATCAAAAACTGTTTAAAGTTCTAACTATAATTATATATTAATTACATGCATGCATATGTGGCTAGCGAATGTAGGCCTGAAGGTGGACAGATCATCAGATACGACTCAACTGATATGAACGTTTCGAAATCTGGATCAATTAAGGTTGTTTCTACTTTCATTACATTCCGCAACTGTAGCGTCGAGAAAGTTGGGCGATTTGCATAATTTTATATCATCACCATCAATAGAACTTAGAAGGAAACATCATCGATATTAATTACTGCAACAACTTAATCGGTATGCGTAATTATTATAATGTCGCTCGCTCAATTAGTTATCAGGACGATGAAGACATTAATTCTATAAACAGAATTCAAAAAGACAAAGTCTCATTGTCTTCTCATTGACCCATCTGCACTAATCAGTCTCATAATCTTAATAATAACCATCGTGTGACTTGCATGATTAGCGGAATTGCACGAATCTCATATTATTCTGTGGAAAGAGTTGCATCCTTTGCATATGGGAATTATATCGATCGATGCATTTATGAATCATGGCTACGGCTCTATAGAAGTTACTGTGTAAGATTACAACGACTTGTCGATTTAAAAATTCAGGGTCCAATGCATGCCGTTGGTTTGATGATAGGCAGCGCTCCATGTTATCTCATATCAGTTTTATTGGTACAAGTATAATAGTATAGGCCAGTGGTTCTTAACCAGTGTTCGACCGAACCCCTGGGGTTCGATGAACCAGTTCCAGGGGTTCGGCAGAGGTCCTCTGAAATATATACATTGTATTCAGTAAAAAAATCATTTGCTATTTTATATTTACTCTTCGACTTTTATTAATAAATTTTGTTTGAAATATAGATTGCCTGTCAGGCCATATACCTTATGATATTTAAAGCTGCATGTTCCTGTTAACCTTAGTTATGTCTTACTGCAACTCTCGATAATTAACACCGGCAACCATCTTTCTATGAAGTAAGCCTAGCAAGGCATTAGGCCTACTGATATACATGTATGATATAGGCTATGTAATTTTTCTTTGTTTTTCTGCAGATATAGCATCGTACGACGTACGCTAAAAGCAACTATTGCCCTTTTCTTATATATTTATACTACAGAGTACGCCGAACAAAAAAATTATTGTTCAAACTTGAGGGGTTCGGTGAGTGGTCATAGATTTCTCTTGGGGTTCGGCACCCTTGTAAAGGTTAAGAACCACTGGTATAGGCCTATAGGCATATAGATATACATGTATACGTTAAGTAACATAGGGTCACTTGGTCTATATATAATCTATAGGCTACTATATATAGGCCGATATCCCGCTTTCGTTCCCATAGTCATGTCATGCTTCCACAGTGCAGAAAAGAACTGGTGCATTGACCGACTCATTTATTCTACAATAAAATCTCTGCCACCCCCGTCATTAAATTGATCTCGACATTTATTTTCTTTCACTCTATATTCTTATGAGATTTCCTCATTATCATGCACAGAACTGCATGCCATGACTGATCCTGATTCAACTGAGTGGGTGATTTGTATCGTTATGTGGAAAGTTGTCTTTTGAGCAGGCAATATATATATATGATTTATATATGATTTATATATATATATATATATATATAACTTGGAACTCCCACTATTTCTGCATCATCCATCGATTATTATCTCTGCTCTCCTGCTGCTGTCGCTCAATACGACAGACACGAAAATGTACAGTTGTACAACGTACAGTTGTACAACGTACAATGTACATTGTACAGCAGCAGCAGCAGCAGCAGCAGCAGCAGCAGCGGTTCCGTGCCTCGCATCATTCATTCTGTCGCCATCTAATGCGATAGGCACATAATATATATATATATATATAACATATAATATATATAACATATAATATATATATATACACTCGAGTGCGGCTCATCGAGCTATTTATGTGGTATCCATATTTATATATACTCATGCACGACTAGGCTACATGTCTGGACGAAGTTCTTGTGGGCTGACGATGAAATTGATGAAACCTTATCCTCGCATGCATGTACGTGCGCACGTGCTTTTTCGAGCAACAGACGAAAGCATGATGTGCCGCATGAACATGATACGAATCTGTTTTGTTTTGGCATCTGACAACGGCAGCAGCAGCAGCGGCAGCAGCAGCAGCAGCGGTGCACAATAGACTAAGTCTATAGATGGTCATTGTCTTATTTTATCGAAGCTGCTGTGGCGCTTTCTCGGATCTTATTTTTAGGCGGACTTTTTTGCTGCTAAGCGGCGCGCCGACGTCATGCATGCGCTCGTTTGACGTGTCTTATGACGTAGAGACATTTCTATGAGAAATCATTAGACGACGACAGTAGAAAACGGACAACAATGTATTTCAGCTCTGCTGACACAAAGACATTTCTACGACAGTGGAAAAATGACTACGATGCATAATGCATTTGACCTTTGCGGGCTATAATTATAATTATGGCAGCATTTCTGTGAGAAATGCATAGAGCTGTGAATACAATATAAGACTGCATCGCGTTGTCCAGTTTATGCCTGCAACTATGGGTTTTGGCATCAACAATTCAACATAATGGTCCAGAAAAAAGCTACTGGCAACCGTTTAGACGGTTTTTTTTTAGAGTCTACGAATGGATGCAAATATTATAATTGTTTCAGGGAATGCAGGGTGATCCAAAATAACTAAGGTTTTTGCCATTATTTTGACCAGAAGTAAGTATTACAAAATCAAATTCTACAGGCATAAAGGCAATTCATACTTACTTCCCTTGGCCAAGCGTCATAAAACTATTTGAAACAGAACAAAAGTTCTATCACTTTTAGTGAGACCACCCACTATTTTTGACGATTCGAAAACATAACGCAGCAAAAATTTTAAAAATTGATTTTATTAAGTCACGTCTCAGATAGTTGTTGTTATCAGATAAACTTGATGGTGCTTCACTACTTGTGTTCAATATGTCCACCACCAGTGCCGAAACTTGTCATGAGTCTCTTTGCAAAGTTCGTGATGACCTTGTCGATGTGTTCCAGAGGTCAATCTTCATCAATCAACGCCAAGCAAAGCGACCATCATTTCTCTTATCGCTTTTGATTTTGGTTTTATACATGTAGGCCTAGATTGTGGCATTTTTTCAGCATAGCTCTCTGCAATTAATTATCAATTCATCGGGTTCAAATCTGGAGGTTTGTCTTTTCTCAGTGAAACCAGAACAATAAATTGACATTGTGCCAATATCCTTTCACAAATGGCAAATTTCTTTAGCTCTTAACTTATCTGCAATCACTGTTCATCATGACCTGCTCCAACTGTGGACAAATTTAGCCGATGTATAAGTAGATGTGTTTGCGTGCGCCAAAATAATCCAGAAGAATAAGCACTGCGCAGGAAACTATGGAAATAGGACATTAGGCCTTTCTATTATTATGTCCATTACGTATAAGCTTATAAGGCCTTATGTCATGACATGTCTGCTTTGACACTTCTTCTTCGAACAAACATTGTAGACAGAGTCTGCGGATTTATCGTCTGCCGGATGTATTCGGAATATGCACCGGAGACGAAGGGGTTAACTTCGGTTAAATTTGTCCAGAATTAGATCAGGTTGTGATTCGTCCTTATTAGCCTCGTGCGTCTTCTTTTTACTTGGCGCAACTGTATCCTAGATTTGCAAGCAGAAGATCATTCGCTTGTGTGGATATTGATCTGCAACATCATGACCTTACAAGGCCAAATTGCCAATAGCAATTTTTCTCTTGATTACTAAAAGACAAGAGATGCAAAATTTGCAACCAGTTATGTTTTTGAACGTTTCACTTATAATTAGCCTATGTGAAAAATGTATGAGGCTGATTCTGTCGTAAATCGAAAATTCTATTTCGATTTGATTTCTGATAATAATTTGTGGAACGATAAAACATCCGTCCGTGCTATAGCAAAGTCTTTAACCCTTTAACGCCGAGATAATAGTAAATGGTATGGGAAATCCTATACCCTCCGGCATTAAAGGGATAAAAGCAGCACATCAACTGTGTCTGTCTGATGACCTGCTTCACTTGTGACTGGAATCGATTTCCGTTTCCAGTGCTATATAATTTAATTTACAATCACAACGCAATATTTGATTCGTTTGTACGGACTACAATCGAGTAGGTCTAATGTACAATGGTAATTGGACAAATAATTGACCATTAGTTGACTTTAGTGCAGTATTATAATAGTGTCAGCGTTATGCGAAATTAATTCAAGCGATTAGAAAAAATCATCAGTAGATCAATAATAGTCCACTCGGTGTTTCGTCTCTCACCTAAACCACTCACTCGTTTTTGTCGAATTGATGTGCCAATGATATTGAAACCAATAGAGTTATCATCCATCCAACTGTATACAATTTCCAATACCTGCAACCACCGTATACGCACATTAATAACAATAACGTCAGCTTACAACCATAGACACTTCCATTAGCACCACTATTACAATGTCGTCACCACCACCACGACCACCACAACCCTCCATAACCACCACCACAGTCCCACCACAACCACCATTTTCACCAATTCCAGCCAGCCATAATGAAACGTGATGGGTGTCGTTGTGTGTGTGTGTGCGTGCGTGCGTGCGTGTGTGTGTGTGTGCGTGTGTGTGTGTGTGTGTGTGTGTGTGTGTGTGAATGAAAATGAACAAAAGCAGCGACTACGATATAAACATTACGGTGACAGTAATTAAGAATACGAGACATTGACCATACAAATTATTATGAATAATAAGCATTCTCTTCAGCATAATACGTGCAGTTAATTATACATATGAATATTATGTATCCTTCTCCCTCTCCTCCATCCCCTCCTGTCTGTCCTTCTCCTCTCTCCCCTTCCCTCTCCCTCTCCCTCTCTCTCTCCTTCCATATCCTCCCTGTTCCTGTTTCCTCTCCCAGTTCATTCCTCTCATTCACTTTCTGTTTCCCGTATATTGTAATATTAGACATGTTCTCTACGACGAGGGATTTCGAGTCTACTATTCGCATCTCAAGTACAATCATGTAGATTGTAGAGTCAATACGGAGAAATTGTTCACCTTTTTTTCCTCAAAATTCTTTCGCTTTCTCCGTAATTATGCGGTATGTATATTCCTCTGTCTGTCTGACTCTCTCTCCTGCTTTCTTTCTCTCTGTATCTCTCTCCCCGCTCTCTCATTCTGTCTCTGCCTCTGCCTCTCTCTCTGTCTCTCTGACTCTATCTGTTTATCCCTGTCTGTCTATCTGTATCTCTGTCTCTGTCTGTCTCTGTCTGTCTCTGTCTGTCTCTGTCTGTCTCTGTCTGTCTGTCTGTCTGTCTGTCTGTCTCTGTCTGTCTCTCTCACTATGTCTCCGCTTACCTGTATATTTCAGTCTGTGTTTTTGCCTGGCTCTGAATCCGTCTGTCTCATACTCTATGCATTCTTCTTCCTTGTCCTCTTCATATCTGTGTCTGTGTGTGTGTCTGCCTGCCTTCCTCTATGTCTGCTTCGTCCACTCTCTGTGTATGTCTGCCTGCCTTCTTCTATGTCTGTCTCGCCCACTCTGTCTAGTCTGTCAACCTTGAAACGCAATGGATTGCCTTCAATGTAAACGTGAGCATTAAACAGAAACCCGATAGACATGTACAAATAATATCTGCAATGCTGCATAGACAACACGACGACAACATCGCAGAATGTTTCCTCTTTACTCTGTCACTTAACACGTCGCCGCCGTTTATTTGACTGTGATTCGTCATCGCCGAGTCCGACGATAGTCTATGGTACATCCATCCGCACATCCATTTATCCATCCATACATCCACCCATCCATCCATCTATCCATCTATCCATCCGTCCAATCATATATAGGCAGCAGCGGATGAGGCCTATATAATAAAAATATTATATATTTATATTTAGTCGTCATTTGTGTGTATAGTCAGCTGTCGCCAACAAGAGATGACTGTGATGTGAAGGGCACATGAATGACCTTCAACCACGTTCAGTCTTTCCAATGACCACCACCAGCAGCAGTAGCAGCAGCAGCAGTAGCAGCAGCAGCAGCTGTCAATGCAAGAGAGATGCATTGGAACGCAAAGGACCCATCACACTCATTGCTCTTCTCACACCGCATCCTCATCCTCATCCTCATCCTATCCTCCTCCTCCTCCTCTGCTCTCATCGCTTTTGCTGCTAATAGGAGTCGATGGGTCACTCGGCCGTGCCTCCTTCTGTCCGTCCATCCGTCCATCCGTCCATTGGTGTGTCTGTGTGTCTGTCTCTGCCTGTGTCTCTGTCTATGTCCGTCCTTTCGTCTGCCGGACTAAGTGTCGGTTTGACAGTAAATCTCTCCACTACACACACATATATATTATATATATATATATTATATATATATTATATATATTATATATTATTTATATGTATGTATACATATATACATATATATATATATGCGAACTGAAATGGATGATCGAAGGAATCGATGGACGGAATGATGGATGGATGGATGGATTGATAAATCGATGGATGGATGAATGCATAGACGAATGGATGGATGAATGTATGAATGGTGATAGGATAGACGAATGGATGAATAGATGGATAGATGTACGGCATGGATACTTCATCTGATATAGATAATATAGATGAAACGATTGCAGTGGCTATAATTCTGGTAAATTTCTGATCGGTCATCGATCTCTACAACTGAACAAAAGAACTGACCATGCACCGATCAATGGCCAATGATGACCAGACGCATTGTTCATAATCACGATCCATACACAGACCAAATAAACACACACACACATACATACGCACGCACACATGCATACGCACACGCACATACACACGCAAACAAATACACACACACTGTATATGGCCTATAGCAGACAAGAAAAGACGTTACCCTATACGAGGCTGTATACAATGCAATGGCATTTAAGACGGCGGTCGGCGCATGCAGGTCCATAAATGCTATACTAATAATATTATATTTATAGAATTTGATGCAATAAAGCAGACCAACATACGCAAGAGATGCGATGCAATAGAGAACAATACAAGAAGACATTACATCGCATAATACAAGAAGACATTACATCGCATAATACAAGAAGACATTACATCGCATGCATAATACAAGAAGACATTACATCGCATAATACAAGAAGACATTACATCGCATAATACAAGAAGACATTACATCGCATAATACAAGAAGACATTACATCGCATAATACAAGAAGACATTACATCGCATAATACAAGAAGACATTACATCGCATAATACAAGAAGACATTACATCGCATAATACAAGAAGACATTACATCGCTTAATAAAAGAAGACATTACATCGCATTGATCACAACGCACTGCAGACAAGAGATCTCAAAATACTCTCATGGCAAGACCATAATTACATGTATGTGTAGCAATTAACATGACTATCTTCACAAGACCATAATTACATGTATGTGTAGCAATTAACATGATTATCTTCACAAGACCATAATTACATGTATGTGTAGCAATTAACATGATTATCTTCACAAGACCATTATTACATGTATGTGTAGCAATTAACATGATTATCTTCACAAGACCATAATTACATGTATGTGTAGCAATTAACATGATTATCTTCACAAGACCATAATTACATGTATGTGTAGCAATTAACATGATTATCTTCACAAGACCATTATTATATGTATGTGTAGCAATTAACATGATTATCTACACAAGACCATTATTACATGTGTGTGTGTAGCAATTAACATGATTATCTTCACAAGACCATAATTACATGTATGTGTAGCAATTAACATGACTATCTTCACAAGACTATAATTACATGTATGTGTAGCAATTAACATGATTATCTTCACAAGACCATTATTACATGTATGTGTAGCAATTAACATGATTATCTTCACAATACCATTATTGTGTGTAGCAACATGTGTATTATCTGCCACGAATAATGCTTGACAACTTGTAGCTATTTTCAAAGTCCGATTCGTGAATGGATTGAAATTGAGTTTAGAACAATTCATGACAACGCATGCATAATTATGGTCTTGTCATGAGAGTATTCTTGTATCTGCGAACTATTTACATTTTACAATATCTGCGAACTATTTACATTTTACAATATAGGCTACTCAATTAGTTTATTGATATTGGCAAAACATCGTAAGGGATTACTTTTTTGGCCCACCTTGTAGGCTGTATATGCCTATATATATATATATATATATATATATATATATATATATATATATATCAGTGCCGATTGTTGTAAGGTCTGCCACTCCCTTCCACTTCTGTCTTGTGTTCTGATCCGAAGTCACGATCTAAATTCTAAAAGGAAAGAAGTCGCGATGTCCATCTTTCTTATGACTTCTTCAGCGTCAGTAAAAATAGTCCAATATTACATTCGTACATTTTCTTTGACATCTTTGCATTTTCACAGATGATTCGTTAAAATTATGTGCAATGCATGCTTGTACGCAAGCTCCTTTGGATGACTGTTTATATTATAATGTGCACTGTCTGCTCTCTCTTTCTGTCTCTCTGTCTCTGTGTATGTGTCTGTGTTTCTGTGTATGTCTCTCTGTCTGTCTATCTCTGTGTCTGTGTCTGTCTGTCTGTCTGTCTGTCTGTCTGGCTGTCTCTGTTTCTCTCTCTTTGTCTTTGTCCATCTGTCTCTGTCTGTCTGTCTGTCTCTCTCTCTGTCTTTGTCTGTCTGTCTCGTTCTGAGAGACCGTCATTCTTTTGTTCGATATCTAACGGTCATGTATACAAACTATTGCATTTGTATTTTATGCGCGGTTGACTGACCAGCATGCAGTGACATGCGTGGAGAGTCGTCGTCGTCGTCGTCCATTTGTCTCTAAATGTACATCAGTGATATAATTATAATATAAACAGCAATAAATCAGATGCATAGCTGTTCTGAGATTGGCAGAGTGTGTCAAGGGTTCAAGGGTCAGAGGGTTGCAGAGGTCACAGAGGCCACACCGATCGAAGTATTATACTATAGAAATCAGATGCCTTCTCTGTTTATGATATAAATGTATGCATATACATTCATACATTCGTATAAGAGTGCCTGCATGGGCTACCCACTCAAAAATACACGAATACATGCAAGAATGCATGCGCATATACATAGGCCTGCAATGCCCCTGCATGCATACAGACATGCATACATACAGTCATGAAAACACCTGTATTATACAGGCTAATTTTATACTTTGGTCTCACTCGGCTTCATCCACCATACACTTCGTTCATCCAACAGACTTGACCTCTTCGTTCCTCGCTGCTATGGCTCAGTCTCGATCAAACGCTTAGTCTGATCGGTCAATTGGTCCTTGTCTTTCGAATGCTCTGTCTCCTTCTGTTCGCTCTACAGTTCTATATCTGGCAGTCTTTCCTCTGCCTTAATTGTCTCTTTTCAAAACCTGCTTCTCTTCGCGGAGCCCTGTGTGCTGGGAGTGCCTCTGAATGGTTCGCGCTTCCGAAGGCGATTTATAAATGTTTAAGTACAATACATTCTTGTTCGCAAAGTTATATGAAACTTACTATTAACATAGCCTACAATCCCATGCATGTGTACATGCATGTGGCCTATAGTATATAATATTATACACGCATGGTTCCCGATCTAAGTGACCTTTGAATGTCAGGGATACCACGGAAGTGAATTGTTTTCTTTTGCTATTGAAACTGAACAATGGAACACATCACCCACATAACAATCACAAATCTATGAACTGTTTGACTACTTCGGAACTTTTCCATTTTATGCGATTATAGCATAACCAATGATTTTACGACGTACGTAAGAAATGAGCTACATCAAATGTGACGATTATGTATCAATGCACATCAGATGCATCTATGAATCCGTCTGTATCCAATGCATCGTTTAACAACCCGTGCAAAGGTCAAAAGGTCGTTTGAAGGATCTCATTGGCACACATTTGCATACAGATTCCTCAGATCATGCATTGCATAGAATGCACACACTGCAGACAACAAGCATGCATTGTCAATTAATTGTTGGCACCATTCATCAAATCTACACATTGTAGCTAATCAGTGCATGATCAGGGTCGTAGGTTGCACTTAGTTTCGCCGCCTTCATCTCCCCATAGACAAAACGTCTCTCTAGTCAATCTGCGCCGGTGTGTTGTAATCGATTGCATGCCTGGATGCCACAGCACATAAACAATACAACTGAACGTATGCACTTATCTATAGCAGAATCAAAATGCTCCAGAGTAGTTCTACTATATTCAGACATTACAGTTTTTATCCACACGAGGCAGAGGCTGTGTTTTTAATGAGTACGAAAGACGTAATATAATGTCTTGGTAACATATGTTCTCAGCTATAAGAATATCATAATCTATATCTAACCTCTTCCCTTCCTTCTCCTCCCTCTTCATATACATGCACTTCTCCTCCTTCTTCTTCTCTTAATTCCATTCTGTTTCCTCCACTTCTCCCATCTTCTTCTTCCTCTTCTTCTTCTTCCTCTTCTTATTCTTCCACTTCTTCTTCTTAGTCTTTCTCTTCTTAATCTTCTTCCTCTTCCTCTTCTTCTTCTTCCTCTTCTTCTTCTTCCTCTTTTTCTTCTTCTTTCTCTTCTTCTTCTTTCTCCTTCTTCTTCTTCTTCCTCTTCCTCTTCTTCTTCTTCCTCTTCTTCTTCTTCTTTCTCTTCTTCTTCCTCCTTCTTCTCGTCGTCTGCTTCAAAATGTCTTCTCTGTTCAAAAGACGATTTCCGTTTCGGTCGATTGGTCGCAGAATCATCGTGAGAATCAATCGGACGTCAATCTCGACATGTGTCGCATCTGCAGAGGATGAGGACCAGGAGAGCAAGGAGGAGGAGAGGGGGAAGAGGAGGAGAGGAAGGAGGAGGAGAGGGAGGACAAGGATGGGTGTTTGAGTCAATACAGCTGAGAAGGTTATCAGGGTTGCATCCTCTTCGACATTCTCCTCCTCCTTCTCCTTCTCCCCCTCCTTCGTCTTCTATATCCATCGCAGTCTTTTTTATACACTGTAAATTGCTTTTTAAAATCTTCTGTTGCCTTTTCTGATTTCCAAGGCCGTCGAACATGTTGTCTCCCTTACCATCCATCCATCTGTCCATCCTCAGGCTATCTGTCTGTCTGTCTGTCTCTTGCGTTGCCTGTCTGTATGTCTAGACGGTGGTCATGACTGGCGTGAACTGGTGGCAAAGAGTTCCCCTTTGATGAACGGCAGTGTCTTTTGTGGCTCAGGTGTCGGTGGTTGGTTATGTCTGGCGGAGACTGCATGGTCCCACTTATAGGTTGGCGCCAGTCCTTCGCTGCCTTCGTGCGTCGGACACCTCCTGCCTTCCTTCCTTCCTTCTTCCTTCCTTCCTTCTTCCTTCTCTATGAATGCCATTCATGATTGATGTAGCAACTCTGAGCTGCTCTCAATGATTAGCAAAACTATCTCTCAGACGCCGCCACGACTTCCTAGATTTCTATGAAGAATGCGACTCTGTCTCTCCCTCCTCCTCGATCAACTTGACGTTAATTCTGCGCATCGTCCTCTTCCTTCTTCTCTTCATCCTCCTCCTCCTCTTCGTCCTTCTCCTCGTCATCTTCCTTCTCCTCTTGCTCCTCTTCTTTATAAGCGTTTCTTCTTCGGTCGGAAGAGTCTTCACAGCTGCAGCTGCGTCTCTGCAGAGGAAGACAACCGATCATGGCAAAGCTATAGAGTTAATGAATCGACTTTTTAAGCTTTTTTCTTGACACCGCTGAGAAAGACGGAAGCAAACGGGTTAGCTGAGTTCAACTGAGGTCAAATGGAAAAAGAGCAAAAGCTCAACTTCGGTCAATTACTTGTATATATATATATATACAGGGTGCGCCAAAAAAAGTAATCCCCTACGGTTTTCAGCCCATATTTTGGCCAAACATACGAATTTTTTAATGAAACTTCACAGACTTAAAGGCAATTCATATTTACGTACAATGGTCAAATTTCAACAAAATATTTCAAACATAACAAAAGTTACATCACTTTCAGTGACGCCACCCACCGTTTTTTGACGATTCAAAAACTCGACGCAACAAAAAGTAGCAAAAAACCAATCTAATTATTCTGGCCAATATCTTGGCCAAAAGTAAATATATCAAAATGAAATTTTACAGGCGTAAAGACAATTCATATCTGGACATGGTGGTCAAGTTTAATCAAAATATTTCACAAAGAACAAAAGTTATACCACTTTTAGGGAGGCCACCCACCGTTTTTTGAGGATTCAAAAACGAAACGCAGCAAAAAGTTACAAAACACGATTTTTTTCCCCATCTCAAATAATAATTCTTATCAAATAGCCTTGACATTGCCATATGATCATTATTACTACTATTTAAAAGAGAAATAGGGTACCAGCGTAGCTGCACGTCACTGAGAAGCCACTTAGCAAGATGACATTCAAATTGGTAAATAAGGAATCTGTCAGATTAATCAACAGGTCCATCAAGAACTTTGCAAAGAGACTCAAAAGAAGTGTTGGCACTGCTGGTGAGCGCATTGAACACAAGTTGTGAAGCACTGCTAAGTTCACATGACAATAGTAATTTGAGATGAGACTTAATAAAATCACGTTTTCGTTACTTTTTGCTGCGTTTCGTTTTTGAATCGTCAAAAACGGTGGGTGGCCTCACTAAAAGTATTATAACTTTTGTTGTGTTTGAAATATTTCGATGAAATCTAGCCATCATGTGTAGATTTGAATTGTCTTTAAGGCTGTAAAATTGCATTTCAAAATTCCTTACTTCCTGCCAAGATATTAGCAAAAAATCTAAATTTTTGGCGTTTCGTTTTTGAATCGTCAAAAAACGGGTGCGCGGACTATTGACCACCGGACGGTTGACCACCGGACGGTTGACCACCGGACGATTGACCACTGCGGACGTTTGACCATCGACCGATTGACCACCGGACGATTGACCACCGGACGATTGACCACCGGTCTAGTGGTGACTTAAATTTATTAAAAAATTTCAAAGCAAACCGGTATAGCTTTTATCTTAGCTTTTAGTTAAGCTTGAAAGCGAAGTTTCGTATTTACCGCCAGTAGGCTCAAGATAAACATCGTCGGCTTCTTTTAATTCTTATTATGTGCACACTGCACAGTCTGTACATGAAATAGCACATCGCAGTTACATGTATTAAGTACGCATTCCAAATAAACCTCTTTTGTTCTTTACCATCAAAGGTCCAGCGTAGTTCATCAAAGTTTCAAAGCAAACCGGTATAGCATTTATCTAAGCTTGAAAGAGAAATTTCGTAAAGTTTTATCAAAAATCAAGCGATGGTCAATCGTCCGGTGGTCAATCGGTCGATGGTCAAACGTCCGCAGTGGTCAATCGTCCGGTGGTCAAACGTCCGGTGGTCAACCGTCCGGTGGTCAAACCCCCTAGAATCAAAAAACGGGGGGTAGCCTCACTAAAATTGGTATAACTTTTGTTCTGTTTAAAATATTTTTTGGTAATTTCACCATTGTACGTAAATATGATCTGCCTTTAGGACTGTAGAGTTTCATTGAAAAATTCATATGTTTGGCCAAGATATGGGTTAAAAACCGTAGAGGATTAGTTTTTCTGGCGCACCCTGTATATATATATATATATATATCTATATAAATAAAAATGCAACCGCGTTTGGCTCCTTGCAAGTTATCTCCGAACTTTCTGCGCCGATTGCTTTCAGAACTTCACCAAAACGTTTAGTTCCAACACGGCCGGGTTTGCAGAATGATTTTTCGCAAAAAGCGCAATCTTTTCAACAAAAAAAACAACTTTGAAAATTCCACCGTTTCCAACACATAGCCTACGCCCGTCAATAAGCCTTGCATACCAATTCGGGCATGTTTGTTCCATAAATTTCTTTAGCGCATTTCATTACGGCCTTCGCATTTCATTACGGCCTTCGCATTTCATTACGGCCTTCTTGCTCAAGCGTTTTGTGGCGTGATCCGCGTCGCCATCGCAAAGAGAGGGGGAGAAGGAGAGAGAGGGGGAGGGGGAGGGAGAGGAGAGGGGGAGGGGGAAAGGGAGGGGGAGGGGGACGGGAAAGGAGAAAGGGAGGGGGAGGGGAGGGGAGGGGGAGGGGGGGAGGGGGAGGGGGAGGGGGAGGAGGAGGGAGAGAAGGAGGGAGAGGGAGAGGGAGGGGGAGAAGGAGGGGGAAGGGGAGGGGGAGGAGGGGGAGGGGGAGGAGGAGGGGGGAGGGGAAAAGGAGAGGGAGGGGGAGAAGGAGGGGGAGGGGAGGAGGAGGGAGAGGGGAAAGGGGAAAAGGAGGGGAGAAGGAGGGCTAGGGGGAGGGGGAGGAGGAAGGGGATGGGGAGGGGGAGGGGGAGGGGGAGGAGGAGGAAGCGGGGGAGGGGGAGGAGGAGGGAGAGAAGGAGGGAGAGCAGGAGGGGGAAAGGGAGGGGGAGAAGAGAGGGAGGGGGAGGGAAAAGGGAGAGGGAAGAGGGAGGAGGAGGGGAAGGGGAGGGAAAGGGGGAGGAAGAGAGGGAGAAGGAGGGAAGGGGGAGGAAGAGGGGGAGGGGAGGGGAGGGGAGGGGAAGGAGGAGGAGGAGGGGGAGAAGGAGGAGGAAGGGGAGAGGGAGGGGGAGGAGGAGGGGAAGGGGAAGGGGGAGGGGGAGGGGGAGAGGAAGGAGGGGAAGGGGAGGGAGAGGGGGAGAGGGGGAGGGGAGAGGAGGGGAGGGGAGAGGGAGGGGAGGCTCTTTTCAGCCACAGCAACGCGTGGCCGGGTTCAGCTAGTATACAATAATATTGTCTCTTTGTTGACTGGGTTTCCGAAGAATTCTTGATACTCGGTTCTTTTACTTGTAGCATCTGTTCAGCTTTATGATCTGGTCAGTGCATGGTCAGTGCATGGTCAGTGCATGGTCAGTGCATGGTCAGTGCATGGTCAGTGCATGGTCAGTGCATGGTCAGTGCATGCATGGTCAGTGTATGGTCAGTGCATGGTCAGTGCACGGTCAGTGCACGGTCAGTGTATGGTCAGTGCATGGTCAGCGGTCAGTGCATGGTCAGTGTATGGTCAGTGCATGGTCAGTGCATGGTCAGTGCATGGTCAGTGCATGGTCAGTGTATGGTCAGTGCATGGTCAGTGTTTGGTCAGTGCATGGTCAGTGTATGGTCAGTGTATGGTCAGTGTATGGTCAGTGCATGGTCAGTGCATGGTCAGTGCATGGTCAGTGCATGGTCAGTGCATGGTCAGTGTATGGTCAGTGCATGGTCAGTGCATGGTCAGTGCATGGTCAGTGCATGGTCAGTGCATGGTCAGTGCACGGTCAGTGCACGGTCAGTGCATGGTCAGTGCATGGTCAGTGCATGGTCAGTGCATGGTCAGTGTATGGTCAGTGCATGGTCAGTGCATGGTCAGTGCTTGGTCAGTGGTCAGTGCATGGTCAGTGTATGGTCAGTGCACGGTCAGTGGTCAGTGCATGGTCAGTGCATGGTCAGTGCATGGTCAGTGTATGGTCAGTGCATGGTCAGCGTATGGTCAGTGTATGGTCAGTGCATGGTCAGTGCATGGTCAGTGCATGGTCAGTGCACGGTCAGTGCACGGTCAGTGCATGGTCAGTGCATGGTCAGTGCATGGTCAGTGGTCAGTGCATGGTCAGTGCATGGTCACTTTGATCAAAATTATTAATGACGACTTTCTACGCTATATAGACCTCGATTCAAACGCGACGCAGCGAAAAGCACCAAAAAAGAAGGATAGATAGAGAGTAGTAAGCGTATACGGACGAACCATGAAGTGTTTTTTATGCTGCTGACATTAAAATTACATTCAGTATGTGATGAGTATTTGAGTATGCATGGTTGGCATGCAATTCAGTCTTCTAATCTTGTACGAATTCGACGGAATTAACAGCACAGCATTAAAGAAAGTATAATTCTTACAAATGTTTGCACTAAACGATGTCCAATCCTAAGAAGAGTCTGAAGAGAGAGAGAGAGAGAGAGAGAGAGAGAGAGAGAGAGAGAGAGAGAGAGAGAGAGAGAGAGAGAGAGAGAGAGAGAGAGAGAGAGAGAGAGAGACAGAGACATAGACAGAGACAGAGACAGAGACAGAGACAGAGACAGAGACAGAGACAGAGACAGAGACAGAGACAGAGAGACAGAGAGACAGAGAGACAGAGAGAGATCTTGCCATCAATAAATATATGATAAATATTAATTAAATCGATAAATTATTATGTGGCACTGTGATTGCAACAATTCTCTGACAAGCACCAATATCTATAATGTATATATATTTATATATATATAAATATATATATATTATATGACAACATATGTATTGTCAGATTTGCTGTCTGCTGAAATGCTAAGTAACATTTCCTTTACTAATAGGTCACTAAAGAGTACATACGTAGGCCATAATTATTATGGCATCGGTTCCATTAAAAATAACAATCATGAATCTGTGCAGCAGCCACAATAATATTCAGTGGACCAAAGAGAGACCACAGTGCATGGATGTGTCATCATCGTGTGTGTGTGTGTGTGTGTGTGTGTGTGTGTGTGTGTGTGTGTGTGTGTGTGGGTGTGTATGTGTGTGTGTGTGTGTGTGTGTGGGTGTGTGTGTGTGTGTCAGACACGTTGAGTGCATCATAGTTGGTCTGAGCTGTCGACTCAGATTAGACGTTCAAAGACCATGAAGATGACGTCATTCAATAATTTAATTATATTCAATCATCAATTATGGATGAGATTCCGCTGGTTCAGCATCACGTGTGGGCGTGTGTACGCGTGTGTACGTGTGCTTGTGTGCGTGTGTGTGCTTGTGTGCGTGTGTGGGCTTGTGTGCGTGTGTGTGGGCTTGCTATCTTTGACTGTCACAGTTTTTTATGTGGTGTTTTGCTTACTGATGAAACCTCTGCATTTGTTTACATTTAAAACCATTGTTATAGAATATATAGCGCATCCAGAAATGGCTAGGATTGCCTTTTTCTATTTACCTGGCGCCATATAAATCCCTCATTACATCACTCATAATTATAGACAACTGAACGAACCAATCTATCCATAATTCATGATCATGGAATTAATCAAGTATAATCCGATTGTAGAGTTTGACTAAGGCATCACCGGTAGCCTATACGTCGTTAAAGAAAACGCAGCATAGATAGATCTACATGCATTGTATAAATGGTCCTAGACTGACCTAGAGGCAATTGACGAGAAATGACCTCCTCTTCTGCTCATCACCATAAAGCGACTAAGCCACAGACAAGACCATGGCTAAGACCATGGCTATGACCATGGCTAAGACCATGGCTATGACCATGGCTAATACCATGGCTATGACCATGGCTAAGATTATAGCTAAGACCACGGTTAAGACCATAGCTGGACCATGGCTGGCAAAGACCACAACATACTTAAATCAGACTGAATAGAGACATGCATTGTGAGACGATGGAATCATTTCGTAGAAACTAAGATGATGATGAAGATGATGAAGATGATGACGACGACGACGATGACGACGATGATGAAAGTCAGAACTGAATAGAATATCATCATAAATAATTATACGGTTGCTAATTTACATTCGAATGTAAATGACAGCAGCAGCAGTCAGTCGATGATTTTTTACCACTTCCCCATTTATGATTCATCTCTCTGTGCACAAGGCACAATATTATATAATATAGACCATTATATACCTGCCTGCATGCCTACAGGTACACGCCCTATATTATGTGGGTCTATGCAGGATGACGTTTTTTTACCTCTGCTTACCTATATCTGCTTGTTCACTTGATTGTGTGGTCAATTGTCTTCTTGCCATGCCTGTCTTTATGCGTGCGTATGTGTGTGCGTTTGTGTGTGTGTGTGCGTATGTGTGTGCGTGTGTGTGTGTGTGTGTGTGTGTGTGTGTGTGTGTGTGTGTGTGTGTGTGTGTGTGTGTGTGTGTGTGTGTGTGTGTGTGTGTGTGTGTGTGTGTGTGTGTGTGTGTGTGTGTGTGTGTGTGTGTCTTCATGTGTGTATTTGCCTCGGCGGAGTGGCAGTCAGTCCATTAATAAATGATGACATCATATTTGGTATTCAGATGCTGATATTAAATTATTACATTTCCCTCGTCGTCGTCATCGTCGTCGATCCTACACAAAAGAACAGCCGCGACGGTCTCTCTCTCTCTCTGTCTCTGTCTCTGTCCCTCTCTCTGTCTCTATCTCTGTCTGTCTCTCTCTCTCCCCTCTCTCTCGCTCTTTCTCTCTTTCTTTCTCTCTCTCTCTCGCTCTGTATTCTGGTCCATCGTGGCAAGCAGACATCAATGTGGCAGTCTGCATGCCCGTATCGATTGCACTACACGACACAGAGTGCCCTTGAAGGTCCTTGAGACTTCCTGAAGGCCCCTGAAGGCTCTTAAAGGCCCCTGAAGGCCCCTGAAGGCCCCTGAAGGCTCTTTGAAGGCCCTGAAGGCCCCTGAAGGCTCTTTGAAGGCCCTTGAAGGTCCTAAAGTCGTAGGACTATGAAGTCTGGTTTTGTTCCACCTTGAACCTATGACGTACGTAGGCTTTCAATAATTAACACCCAACACTAAGCTTTGTGATCATGCGCGTAGGGACCTTGAGCAAGTTCTTAACTTGCAATAATTATTGCTCGTGCACTTAGGCGAAAAATTCCGACTCAGTGTCCGCGCTGTAGTCGGGAGCGCCTCTGAGTAATAGCTTGAAGAGACGCTATAGCAACTATAAAAAATAAGTAAACACATAAAAATAAATAAATATCCATTTCGTAATTACTTGCTTTCTCAACGTATCTTGAACTCTTAGAAGAAACAATCTGGCCAGAGTTGATAAGAAACATTAGATTATTATTCGGAATGCATGTACTATTGATTTGGTCATGCATTAATATTGTTGTAGGTTGTACTGGGATCTGTGTATGCTAATGTTGCTTGTGGCCAACCTAATCATACTTCCAGTGGGAATCTCATTCTTCTACGATGACAACAGTCCTCCTTGGATCATATTCAACAGCGTATCGGACACAATATTTCTTCTCGATCTCCTCATTAACTTTAGAACAGGTCAGTGCATGTGACATTTCATTTTCTCCGCCTTCATTATAATATCTGATTCTGTGTGAAATTCTAGTTGTTAGACATGCTTCATTCATTGGTCCACGTGATCATTCCATAACATATGATCTAACTAACCGTTCTAACGCACCTCTGCATGCATGAATGCGCATCGTATTTTGAGGAAGTGGAAAAACTCAGCAACCATAGGCCCCACAAAGGGCCCACAGCTCTTGTAGGGCCTAAAAGAGTTGTTGGCTTTACATCATAGCATGCCGAGATTTTGAACCATGGAGTTAAAAGACCGATATACATGTAGGCCTATAATCAAAAACAGAATACACGATTGTATGGATAATGGAAGGCCATTTAGGCGTAGATCTACGTGTAGCCTATAGGCCTACTATGTAAGCTGTCGATCATGTATTTGATTTTATTTCATAGCGGATTTTAATCTATGTAAAACTCTCATAGAAACATGTAGTCAATCATCAATGAATCAACCATTCAGTCAATCACAAATCAATCAATTCACCACCCTATTGGTATTTGTAAAGCAAGCGAGTGATATGCTGCATCTGTGTTGATCGACTGTATACATGCATACTCATTGCATAGGCATAATGAAGGACAATTACGCGGACGAGATAATTCTTGATCCGAAAGAGATTGCAAAGCACTACGTTCGATCGTGGTTCATCCTCGATCTTATCAGCTCACTGCCTCTCGATTACCTCACGCGGGTCCTCTCGCCGGCCATGGAAGGAAGCGTCACGCAACTTCTTCACGCAGGTATGTCGTACAACATTGTACAACATTGTACATTGTACAACATTGTACATTGTACAACATTGTATGTACAACATTGTATGTACAACATTGTA
The DNA here is from genome assembly GCA_945859605.1 of Lumbricus rubellus. Taxonomy (NCBI): domain Eukaryota; kingdom Metazoa; phylum Annelida; class Clitellata; order Crassiclitellata; family Lumbricidae; genus Lumbricus; species Lumbricus rubellus. Next base: position 16,754,863 of record OX243811.1, on the reverse strand, counting down.
TGTACAACATTGTATGTACAATGTTGTACATTGTACAACATTGTACATTGTACAACATTGTACATTGTACAACATTGTACATTGTACAACATTGTACATTGTACAACATTGTACATTGTACAACATTGTACATTGTACAACATTGTATGCCACATGTGTACAATGGTCTCTTAATTGCTGCATGTCTCTTGCTGCTCTCTGATGCTCTGCGCTTGATGATACAGGTGCGATTAGATCTCCTAATTAAGTTACGGTTACGTTTTATTAAGTTGCGTCATAAGTAGAGTAAGGTAAGCCTATAGGCCGCTATAGGTTATGATGTAGTTGTAAATACAAATGAAGGAAAGACGAGGTACAGTTGAAGTAAGTTATGATGATCTGTTGAGATTAGGTTAGGCTGCGTTTAAGTATTTAAGTTAGATGTTTTGACGAGATTTTTATTATTATTAGATCTATTCGCATTCATATAATTTTTTAATTTTCTTAAGTTATTCAAGAAGTGACAAGATATGGAGGCAAATTACTGTTGAGATTATACAGCGTGTGGCAGGGCATATTAAAGTGGTAGGATATTCGGTTGAGTTATGTATGTCTGGTCATGTGTCACATTCACCGTAAATGCTGCACGTCTTCAGAAGAAAGTGTCTAGATTCGATTAACTGTCACTCAAAAGGGGCGGAAACAATAGGCACGAAATCACAATGAAGACAAAGGCCTTGTCTTCCCTATCAATGACTGCATGCTATATATATATATATATATATATATATATGTATATATATATATATTGAATTAATCCGTTGTTTTGGATGATGATGAGGACGATGCATCGTGGATGCATGCAGAGGCGTCGATATAATATTTTATATATATATATATATAATATATATATATATATATATTAAACGGGCGCTTCATAAATTGATTAGGACTCCTCTGAGGAGTGTAGTCGTCTCTGCGGCCTCCTACTCCTTCTCCTCCTCCTTTTCCTCCTTCTCCTCCTCCTCCTTCTCCTCCTTTTCCTCCTCCTCCTTCTCCTCCTCCTCCTTCTCCTCCTCCTCCTCCTTCTCCTCCTCCTCCTCCTTCTCCTCCTCCTCCTTCTCCTCCTCCTCCTTCTCCTCCTCCTCCTTCTGCTCCTCCTCCTTTTCCTCCTCCTACTCCTCCTCCTCCTCCTCCTCCTCCTCCTTCTCCTCCTCCTTTTCCTCCTCCTCCTCCTCCTCCTCCTCCTCCTCCTCCTCCTCCTCTCTGCAACCGATTTAATTATTCTCGTTTTCATTATTCTGTGTCTACTCAATTATTCTTTATTAAAATTGAGTCTATAACTAAACTTGACAGAATAATTTGCTGCTTCTAAACATCACAATAAAGCGTTTACTTCATTTATTTGAACAGTTGCTTTAGATTATAGGCTACATGTAGGTTGCCCAAGTGTCCATGTGCGAAGATAGGATCCTACTCGGATAGGGTTATGGTCATGCATAGTAATAGTATACCCAACAACCTTCCAGATAGTTTGGTCTGTGGTTCTACCCGACTTCTCGTGTAGTCATCGCGACAACCAGGGCTTTCAATAAGTTATGAGCATAGGGCTTTCAATAAGTTATGAGTATTCAGTTTTCATGGTGGTGCCTGTCATCCTACGCTTAGTGAACGACGAATAATTTTGTAAAACATGTTTTCCTGTTGCGTCTTGCATGATATAATAATGCAGACAACAGTAGGCCTATAAAAACGCTGATTTAGGGAAAGGAAGTCTAATTGTCATGGGTCCGAGTGGTCCGCCAATGTTTCGTAGAATGCAGTGAAACAATTGACCCAGGGTTATTGACCTGCGCATGTCTAGACCATTATAGTGCACTATTGCTATTCTCAGTTCATGTATCAACACGTACATGCACAGTTGCACACGCGTGCGTTACATATTTATATCAGCAGACAGCCATTGTATGAGAAATACACGCTGCAGTGCTGGCCGCTATTATAACGAATTACTCTGCTCGGGTTTTTCCGTTTTCCTTTGTGCTGACAGGTCCCACACTTTCGGACATACAATTACGTATCGACGTTTGCTAAATCCATAGAAATAATGCGTACGGTGCATATGATGGATTGACGCTCTGCACTGGTGACAATAATTGTAGCGCGTTATTTGATTGACAAATAGGTCTATATGCCGGGAGCCGGGTATGGAGAGGGCAGTGGGCACTAAATTTCTTCTACTAGGCATGGTGGGTGTCTTCGTTCGATAGGCAAATCGTTTGTGGGGTTCACTGCTGCTGTGGGGCACAATCGATGATGATGGAGGGGGCGCCTCTTTCAACCTCCTATACTGTATATGCAGCTGAGAATGCATGATGATTGGCGATGAAAGCGAATCATTTAACAGACTCAACTTTCTCATTCCAAGTTCGTGACCAAAAGACTCTTTTTTTCTTCGACCAATGGCTGGATATGTTGTATCTTATATAGCTGCATGCAGACATTGACAATTAACAGATGCAATTAACAGGATATATTTAGACGTTTGCAGACAAGTCTGAGCTAATGGTTTTGTAGTGCAAATATTTAATAGAGATCATCGTGTGAACCGGGATGATAGAGATACATGACAGTCTTCGTTGAATTCACTATTGCAAGTTCTGTGATCTTAGGCCAACTCTATCAATTGTATTAAACAGACTCAGTGCAATCTTTCTTTTCATTCTTTCAACATTGTGATAACATAAAATTGTAGCCACGGTGCGTCCTTATAAGTCTTTAAACTTTGCCACCACCCCCCCCCAGCTCGTGATTTTTGATGTATTCATCTGGCGATTAAGAGTTGATATTGCATCTATCAATGCGATCAGGTAAAGCCATGCATCTAACACTTTTCTAACAGGTATAAAAAGGGCGTCTTAAATGAAGATGTTGAAAAAAGGAAATGAATATAATTATTAGCTGAATATGTTTCTGTTGCTGAATCCGGGAAACTGAAAATATATCTTGATGGTAAAATGTTCCCAGAAAGATCCAGCTTACTGCACGATATAAATTCCATGCTGCAATCAACTTGCGCTCAGCCCTCATTGACATGTAAGCACAGGATCACTGTCGTTGTCGTTGTTGTTGCTGCTGCTGCTGCTGCTTCATAAGATATATGAAACGCTGAGACTTGGGTTTATGTCGTTTTTTCTTGTGGAACAGCTGTTCCTATATAGTCTTGCTGCTTGTGCTCTTGATTTGTAGGTCGTGCTTTAAAAATGTTTCGTCTGGTGAAGCTCCTGAGTCTCTTGCGACTGCTTCGTCTGTCACGACTTGTCCGCTACGTCAGTCAGTGGGAAGAGGTATACAACACAAATCATCCTATGACAATCTGCAGGAGCATAAGAAATATTAGTTGAACAATGAGACAAAGTCTTTTTTATTCTAAGAAATTGTCAATGTCTGAAATCTATAGGGATGATGATGATGACGATGATGATAATTGATGATGATGATGATGATGATGATGTTGCAGATGATTAGGAAGATGATGATGATTTTGATGATGACGACGACGTTGATGATAATTGATAATAATTTTTTTAAATAGTGATGTTAATGATAATAATTGATTAATCGGTTTTCATATTCACTGTCGTGCCATTGTCATCATCATTTTGTCAATCAGCTGCCATTGTTTTGGTCATAGTTCTTATTATCAACATCACGTGATCTTAATCATAATTGTCTTGAATCATGATGATCCTCATCACCGTCTTAATTTTAAAAGGGTGGGGAGGCGTTGGTATACCACGCTGGTGTGGTTGCTTTGTTAGAGAAAAATATTTCTATTAAAATGGTTGAACTTCATGTGTTAGAATTCAATCAGTCAAAGAATGAATTTTCCGGTCAATCGATTAGTATCAACTTTCAATAATCAATCAGTCACTCGATCATTGATAGATCAATGCAAGATCGATGAGAGATGTATGTCGTCGTTGTAGTTCATCTCATCGGCAGCTGGTAAATTCATGCGCATCTTCAACCTCATCTCGATGATTCTGCTGCTTGGACATTGGAATGGATGTCTCCAGTTCCTCGTTCCAATGCTGCAGGATTTCCCCGCTGACAGTTGGGTCACCCTCGAAGACCTCCAGGTCAGTGATGATAAGCTTCCATCTTGTCTCTGCGCCTCTTTGTCTGCATACATGTATACGTGATTGGTTGTCTGTTTTAAAAAATCACATTCTCAACGTCCGAGATGTTTAGACCACATAATTATAATTATGACAATGCATTCCATTTCATTTGCACTTACAGCCTTCTTGTAAGTGCAAATGTAGGTCTACCGTCTATGTTTATGACGCAGTGACGCACTCAACACATTATGGCGTCTTTTTATGTAAGCAGTAAAGTAAAGTCCTATCCCGTTCCATGAGGAACATAGGGAGGCGCTCATCTCCTTTTCCATAGCCCTGAGCCAGCAATGGACGAATCCCAAGGTCCTGGACACGGGGCCAGTGTATCGCAGGACTTGCTGTCTACTTCCTAGCTTACGAGCTTACGCCGGTACCAAATTATACTGCTTGATGACACAGGCACGTGTGCGTAAACAACTTGCCCAAGGTCGTTACCCGGAGCCGAACCCGCAACCTCCCGCTCTGTGAGCGGACGCTTTACCGGTCCGCCACCAGGTCGCACTTTTATGTAATGCACTCAGTATAATAATATTATATCGTCTTTCAAATTATCATAATAGAATTAGTAAAAAGTGATATTTCTTTTTCTTCTTTCCCTATAATTATAGGACGCTGATTGGTCTGAGCAGTACACGTGGGCTTTGTTCAAAGCATTGTCTCACATGTTGAGCATCGGATTCGGTCGTTACGCTCCACAGAGCACAACCGATGTGTGGCTGACGATGATCAGCATGTTGACTGGTGCCACTTGCTATGCACTGTTCGTTGGTCACACCACCACACTCATCCAGTCATTCGATACATCACGAAGACTATACAACGACAAGGTCAGTCACACCTCAGCCTCTCATCGTTGCTCTCCTCCTCCACTTTCTCCTCATCCTCGTCCTTTTCTTTCTCCTCTTCTTCCTCCTCCTCCTTTCCTCCAGCAGTAGTAGGCCCCTGGTAGCTATTACCATTCCCATTTCACTAGTACATGTATATAGACAGTGACACAATATTATGTTATATAGAAATATATAAAAAAAATGTTCATCATTATTCATTTTGCTAACGTCTGAAGCGGACATTTCTCGATCAAATTTCAAATAATCTGACAGTAATGTAGACAAATCTCTCTAAAATAAATTCGTCCGCGGCAGCTTAAAGATGAAACGACGGGCGTGAAATAGCAGTAGACTATATAATATATGCGATTAATGCACTTAATCCCTGATGTCTACATAATTATTCTAACGTTGACGACGTTGTCGAAATGACGTTGTTTCCCACTCTTGGCGACATTCTTTACACCCTTGAGACGTTGGTATTGTGTGAAGACGTCTTTTCTTTTGACGGATGATGGATCGAGGTTGACGCGATGAACCTGGTGCATGAAGAGAGGAGAAAAGTAGAGACAATCAAACAGGGCCTCAACGAACGTGGCCCCCTTCGAGCATAATGTCCGAAATTTCTGACGACCTTTTTTTTAGTCATCCGGCGAAAATGTCGGAAACATTTCATCAATTCGCCGTCCGAAAAAGTTGATGACCTTTTTTGGCCAAAATCTCGTGAAAATTTCATATTCGCCGTCCAAAAATTTGATGACCTTTTTATTTATTTTTAGTCATATTCATTTTTTGGCACTTTTATGGGCCCCTTCCTTGCCGGGGGCCCCCTTCGGTCGGAGGGTACGGAGGGCGGTCGCTACGCCACTGCAATCAAAGAATTGCGGCTGTAATAATAATTTTTTAGTTGCCGCTGACGGTCATTTGAAGATTTCTGCTTCATTCAAGGTTATTATAGGCTATCGAAGATTGAGCCCCACCAAATGATGTCTGGCTAATTTAGCATCATTATATAATTCAATTACATAAATTTATATAGCTCCCATTAAAGATCTCTACTCAGAGGCTCTGTCTAAACCTTTCAAAACAAAACTTCTCGCAATATTGGTCTCCGCAAGCAAATACCACTGCCACAATTGTATCATGGTTGTCTGTTGTTTTGGTTCAGGAAAAAATAAAAAAATAAATAGAAAATATTATACAATTTTATATATATATTCGAGGCTTCATTCATTTTAATGTCGTCATCTTTACTGCATAATTATATCAGCTGAAGCAGGTGGAGGAGTACATGATCAGCCGGAAGTTGCCACGTCAGCTGCGTCAGAGGATCTCCAACTACTACGAGCATCGCTACCACGGAAAGATGTTCGATGAGGACAGCATCCTTGGAGAACTGAACGACTGTCTGCGTGAGGTCAGTCAACAAAAGACACACAACAATAATTATGAAGCAGCAGCATAAATTATTAAGAATATGTAAACAAGGAAAAGAAGAAGGAAAGTAAGCACTCAACGCTGTTGAGCCAATAAATTATTTAGAAAATAGAGAACAAATACTTAACTTTACTGAGGAGAGATCATACTACAACGCATGGGCGGAAACCTAGGGGGACAGAGGGGACGGTCCCCCCCCCAACGGAGGTGCTGGGAGGGGACGGCCCATGCATTTGCCCCCCCCCCCCCCAATCGTTGAGCGCAAGCACTAAAAAAGATCATGAAGTTTATTGCCAGTGACAAAAAAAATTTGGCGGTGAAAAACTGAAAATAGGAAAACATTTCTTGACTTTTCGGCCGGATGATTAAAAAAGGTCATCAACTTTTTCAGCGGTGAAAACAGAAAATTTCTTGACTTTTCGGCCGGAAGACTAAAAAAAAGGTCATAAACTTTTTGACGGTGAAAAGGTGAAAATAGAAAATTTTCTTGAATTTTTGGCCAGATGACTAAAAAATCTCGCGCCTTTCCTTCGGTCACTCGTTCGTCCCCCCACCCCAAGTCTCCGCCCAGATTTCCGCCTATGCTACAACGCGCAAGAAGGACGAGATGTAGCTGGATAAGGTCGGTTTTTTTAATTAAATAGGCCTACCTTCTACTTAAGATTCTTGATTTTGCTTTCGAAAAATTTAAATTCTGGAGGATAATCGTATTTTCTTTGGAATTTGTTTCCCAAGTGGTAACTCCAATTAATTTGATAAAGAAAAGGTGAAATACGGCGATACGGGTTAGAGTTTTTAGTGAAATGTGAATGGACCTGAGATGAGAATTCAAAGTAATTTTCATGGAATAGATAGAGGGCAGGTCTCGGTCAAATCGATACATAAATGCGCCATACTAATCTGATATTGCATGGGTCGTGTATATATGATATTATTATTACAGGAGATCGTGAACTTCAATTGTCGTTCGTTGGTGTCGTCCGTTCCTTTCTTCACTCGTGCCGGGGATTCGAGCTTCGTTTCAGATGTCGTCAGCAACCTCAGGTACGAGGTCTTCCAACCTGGTGACATCATCATCAGGGAAGGAAGCGTCGGCGACAAGATGTTCTTCATTCAGGAGGGAATCGTTGACATCGTCGCCAGAGATGGAACCGTCAAGATGAGTCTCGGAGATGGAGCTTACTTCGGAGGTATACACAAGGAGATGGGATACAGACTTAGCAGTATACACTCTATACCATATGTATAGGCCTACATGTATAGTTATATGCACGATATCTGTGGTAAGGCTTTAAAAGACGCAGAGAGATATACACTGTACAACTTGTACAGGGATCGGAGCAGAAACAGAAAAACGATGAGACAGGCAGAGCGGTATATTATGCAGACATAGACAAATCCAGCGAGGCAGAAACAGTGAAACATGCAGAAAAGCCGTAACTGCAGATAAGACAGAATATAGAGACAGAGAGAGAGAGACTGAGACAGAGAGACAGAGACAGTTTGCATAACTGGCCTTTCTAGCAAGAGTGATATTCATTTCCTCAATTATTGTTTCTTTTCACACGCATATCCAGATATCGTGTTACATCACTTTCTCTTGGATTTTCTTACAGAATCATCGCCGACAGTTACTGTCTCATATATTGAACTGCATATTATGTTGAACATTCGCTCAATATATTTAAAAGCGGTATATACACGTTATAGTCACAGACTGCTTTCTTCTAATCGAGTTTTCCGATGTCGATAATCGATAATCCAGACTAAAATCTTTATACAGCAATTGTCTGTATATACTGCAGTTCATAAATCGAATGACGGTTCTGTTCAATGTCTCTTGTTTTCATTGTCTCTTGTTTTCATTGTTTCTTGTTTTCATTGTCTCTTGTTTTCATTGTCTCTTGTTTTCATTGTCTCTTGTTTTCATTGTCTCTTGTTTTCATTGTCTCTTGTTTTCATTGTCTCTTGTTTTCATTGTCTCTTGTTTTCATTGTCTCTTGTTTTCATTGTCTCTTGTTTTCATTGTCTCTTGTTTTCATTGTCTCTTGTTTTCATTGTTTCTTGTTTTCATTGTCTCTTGTTTTCATTGTCTCTTGTTTTCATTGTCTTTTGTTTTCATTGTCTCTTGTTTTCATTGTCTGTTTTCGAAATCCACAAGAAACAATTGTCAGAAAAAGTTCTCTATGGCTGCTAAGCTTTCTTTTGTTGTCCGTGCAGTTAAACTGTTTCCAACTATAAGTCGATGTACGCATTCAATTATTGACCCTCTCGCTTCCATAGCAATAGAAGTAAAACTCTCTCGATGGAATACATCAGTCTTGAGTCTTATCTTCGGACTGAGAATGATTCGCTGCAGTGATCGATTACTTGACCGTTTTAATTGAAAGTCTGCGTTCCTTTCGCGGATGTTGCTACAGATTTCCTCATCTTATAGGCTACTTATTATATATATAAGTATATATATATTATATATATATAAGTATATATATAAGTATATATATATATATACTTATACTGTCAGACCTCGAGACAAGTAGAAGCTACTTTCTCAACGCCATATACGCGGATAGATATACGTCTATATATAAATAACTAAATATATAAATTATATTTGTATCTGTATGTTTGTGTTTACCATTAGAGGTCTTTTTCTGTGCCATCAATGTCACGCACGATCGGTCTTCACAATCAATTGTGTTTACCAATGCTATGCCGCTGAGTAAATGTTGCTAAGCAACTGTCCAAACATGTCAATTACTTCGGCTGCTTTATCAAACATGGCGTCGAAACACAGTGGAGTCTGCAATTTCAAATTTCCTCTCATGAGAGGATGGTCGTTGTTTGAGGGGGGGGGGTCATCCGACGAGAAATCGCTTGTAGGTCGTGTTTAGGAATTAGAGGAGACAATTGAATAGAAGGAGGAAGAGGATGATGATTGATGATAATGATGAATGATGACGACGACGACTACGATGATGACGACGACGATGACGACGACGATGATGATGATGATGATGACGATGACGATGACGATGATGATGATGATGATGTCGATGACGACGACGATTATGATGATGATGATGACGACGATGATGATGATGACGACGACGATGACGATGACGATGATGATGACGACGATGATGATGACAATGACGATGATGATGATGATGATGATGATGATAATCGATTGTTGTGTACTGATAATAACAATAATTGTAGAGATCTGTCTGTTGATGAGAACGAAGCGAGTGGCCAGCGTGCGTGCATTGTCCTTCTGCAACCTCTTCTCATTGTCCGTTGAACATCTCCAGTCAGTACTCGGTCGATATCCGGCCATACGTCGAACCATGGAAACTGTTGCTATGGAGAGACTGCGAGAGTTGGACAGCCTCTCAGCAACGATCGAAGAAATCTGATCCGGACATTCTCCTTTGTCTTCTTCTTCCTCTTCTCCTCCTTCTCTAAGACTCCTATATTAGGATGAATCCTGGATGATGGCAGAGGATGAAGACAACGACAGCAGCAGCAGCAGCAGCAGCAGCCGTAGACATCCATATTACAGGTAGCCAAACGAAGACTTAACATGTGTAGGTAATGCAAGAAGAAGTAGATCGAACGCAAGCTGCACTATATATAAATATATATATATATATGAAGTATAGATCTATAAATATATGAAGTATATATATATATGAAGTATATATATATATGAAGTATATATATATGAAGTATATATATATAAGCTTATGAAGTATATATATATGAAATATATATATGAAGTATATATATATGAAGTATATATATATATATGAGGCGAATGGGATGTCTTCGTCGCCGCCGTCATAATTCGATGAGATTACTAAGCACTAGCGCTGCATAAAATCCCGGTTATTTTCTGGTGGAGTAACTTTGGAGTCTTCCGTCGATGAAGCTTCAATTAGTCATCATCCTTTTATTAAGGCCATTGCTCATAAGTATGATGTTGGTTAGTCATCATATTATGATGACTATAACCAAGATCATACTTTTAAGGTCATTGCTCATTTGGAACTTCTGTAGAAGATTAGACTTTTGTGACATGTAGAGACCGGCTTGATTCGCAGCCAATCAGCGCATGCTAAAATCGCCGGCGCCTCCGAAGAGTTTCTCCCGAGATGGCGCTATATAAATAATTGAGATTATATTATCGTTACACCTAAACACTATCGCCCCCGAAGTAGCAATAGATTATTTCTATGGGACAATGCTCAGGAAGCAGAGCCTGTGATGAACACGAATTTCCATCTAGAGACATGTATGTAGACTACAGACGACTCGTTGTCATATTTTTGCGGCCAGATGTTGAAGGCAGATGACTATGTAAATATTATTCTGACAAGTATGAAGCAGCGAAGCGAGTCGTATGATTCGACAACAGATGTCTCTTCTACTATGCACAACGACAACAACAACAACAGCAACAGCCGAAACAAGTGCCATCATTCTATTGACGTGACTATAGAACGAATTGCAATACTTTTAACAGTGACGTTGATTAGAACAACAATAGACCGAGTCTGTAGTCGAGTCTTTTTGTTTGTATGTACAGTTCTATTGTTAGAAAAACACTCTACAGTTATTTTACGTAGCCTATTATAACGCAGCAAATAAAACAAAACGTTGAAGATGATTGATGAAGTGCGTTGGAAAAAATATCTAAATGTGTTGACGGGAATAACAGAAAGCCATAACACAATATTTTAAGTAGGAAGTTGTGCAGTCCTGTGTTAACGTCAATAATGTTTCTTTAGATAATTAGTAACCGCGTGGTCCGTTCGCTTCGCTTCAAATTCTTAATCGATGAACCGCTTTATCATTTGAGTACGTACAATATTTTTATGTTTTAATTTAAATAGTTATTTTAAAGTTTAGAGACTCAAGGTGAATGGAAATTTTGAAAAGGCTGCACAAATACATACAAAGACCTTCATGCAAATGTAGGCCTATAATTATACATACTCACACATTTTGGTCTGTTACCTACATGCGAATGCCTATGTCCAATATTAGGCCTAACTCTTGAGAGAGACACTCGGATGCCTTATAAGCCTATAAGGCAATCATGAAAGTCATAAAAATTAATTATTACAGAGTTTAGCTTTCATCGATAGGCTATATATATATATATATATATATATATATATATATATATATATATATATATAACCGTTTGAAAAGTTTTTATCTCCAAGACCATATACACGTAATGGCAATGCATTGTATAAGCTTACAAGCTGATAAGCCAGACCTCAGCATACAATCTTATAACAGGCGAACAACCGACGAGTTCCATATATTATACTTTGTAGGCTAATTGTAGGCTATACGGAGACAGAGTATAAGTCTTACTATACATGTATGGCTGAGGTTTAATCTCGGCGATTTGTTCACTATAATAGGCGCCATATACACTGTGTCCCAATAAATCGGGACCCCTTTTTATAATGTGACTAAAACAGGCAAATCTTAATCGATTTTCAAAATTTCAAAAGTGTTTTTATCCTGAGATAATTATCTTCCACTGATTCAAGTATGAAGTTTCTGGCATGAATATTGACGTCACAATTACGTCATTTGCATCAGAGAATTCAAATGTTATGTATACCGAACACAAACGATTTTTGTTGACATTTGGTTTCGATATGTAAATTAACGACGTCATTATGACTTAATTTTTTAGTGATAGCCGTTCATAAATTACCAATTTGTAGATAATTATCCCAGGATAAAAACAGTTTTGAAATTTTGAAAATCGATCAATATTTGTCTGTTTTATTCACATTATAAAAAGGGGTCCCGATTTATTGGGACACAGTGTATATACATATACATACATAATTATATATATATATTATTATATGCATATATATATATATATATATATATATATATATATATATATATGAGACTCTGATTTGCTTTCGGTCAAATAATTTCGACTGACAGTGGAGCAATTATTCGGTGGCGCCGTATGTGATGGAATTCGGTTGATTGGTAAGGATGCATTATTTAGAGACTAATATGCATGGACCACTCTTCTGCATGTGGCTCTTCTTCTACGCGTTTATACACTGCAGCCCATCAGGACGTAGCAAAGTGATGCATGAACCACGAATTGTAATTAAACTGCGCACAAGACAATGACCAAGACCATGTCAATTGTCACGACGGCGGCTGCGGTGCTGTCTGCAGTTTATCCTTCGATTCGTATACATATAAATTTAAACTATATATATATAAATTATATATATAAATCATATATATAAATCACATAATAATATAAATCATATATATATCTAAACATGGAACAAATATGCAGACACTTCATCTTGATCTTCGTCTTGTTCTGAGATTGCAATTCACAGCCAACAAACAACTCTGCTTTCTCTTTTCATGACACCGCGGTTGCTATTGTAGTCGACGACGACGATGTTGTCTTGGGATTTCTATTCCATTCAGTGGCATTAAGACTCAAGTCTCATGAGTCACTGTCTATCAAATATAGCAATTGTCATATTTTTATGATGAAGTCGAGAACTACATCGTGAACGACGTGAAGGTCCATTGCTGCAGGCGCCACATTCAAAGATATTCATCCGCTCCAAAATTAAATGGCTTTTCGAAAAGTCATTCCATAGAAACAAAGAGGTCGCCCGGGCAATATACATATTTATAGAGAGACAGAGACAGATACAGATACAGAAACAGAGACTGAAAGAGAAAGAGAAAGATAGAGAGACATGTCGACTGAGAAGACTTTGGAAATCGCCGTTAAACTATTTTTGGTGTAGATGTGAATTCAACTGAGATAGGTCAGTGACATAATATTAATAACATGACCAATTCCATCGCATCAAGCTGTTTATATATATATATATATATATATATATATATAATTATATATATGTAACGTACACTAGGGTACATTTCGACGCCAGTGATGGCAACCCTTAACAGTCCCATGAGTTCAATATCTGATACTGAAAGAATAGCATTTAGCTAAACACAACACACATGTAACATGGATGACTCTATTCGTTAATTTTCTATATGCATTTCACAGTCGCCACAGAACGCCATGCAGTTGTCTGTCTGTTTGTGCGTCTGTCAGCCAGTCAGTGAGTAGGTCTAAGCCTGCTTGTGCAGATCATCCATCCGTTCAATTAAACCATGTTTTTCCTCTTCGTCTTCTCCACCTCTGCTGTCTCTCATCTACTTTCTTTATTTTCAACGTTCATTATTTTGCTCTTTCGCATTCTTGGCCAGCGTCTTCATTGCTTCTCCATTCACTCTTTCAGTCTTTCAGTCTGTGTTTCAGTCTGTCCGTCTTTCAGTCTTTCTGTCTGTCTGTCTTTCAGTCTGTCTGTCCGAATCTCTCCCTCCCTACGTCTTTCTAACTATATATTTCATTTAGTTGGAATACTTGGCTGCCGTGCTATTCCATAATTATGTGTCTGTCCATCTGTTTCCTCTGTTCCGCTTTCTCTGTCTTATATCCATCACAAGTCCCGCTTACAGTTTATTGCACACGGACACATATGCATAGAGTGTCTACGAACAACTGGCATCTACTACTAACCAGATTACAATAGGCAACAGCATTTTATATTGATTTGCACACAATGGCGTCTCTTCGATTTCCTCTTTAGCCCCATAATCCACAGTTCTTTGTACGCAGCTTCTGTCGCAATGCAATAAAGTGGGCAGTGGATCAATGTTGCGGCGTCTATGTCCAACGAAATTAAAGAAGAAGACTTTCCAATCAATCAATCAATCAATGCAGATCGAGATTGATAGAACAATCACAGGAAGTCAGTCACCATCTGAAGCAGACGATACTAGTGGTTTAGATATATATAAGACCAGCTTTTGCCACACTTGCATGCGAAACTTAAAACTTTGAGACCGAGGCAGTAGTCTGGGACCACTCTGAGTGTCGGTCTTGGTCCCCGCTGCCACAGTGGGGATCAAGGCCAACACCGAGACACAAGGTACAAGACAGTTCTAAACAGTTCAAGACAGTTCAAGACTGAAGTTTTTCGACATTTATTACACACTAGAAGGGGTACCCGGCGTTGCCCGGGAAATTTAGGATATGACCCGCTCCGGCCACAACCCAACCACACCACACCCCCACCTCCACCCCACCCCGTGCACGCCCACCCCTTTACCCACTCCACACCGCCCCCACTACAACCCCACCTCCACCCCAAACCCCCCACCCAGTCCACCCGTCTCCACTCTACCCATCCACCCTCCACCCCACCTCCACCCCACCTCAAGCCCCACCCCCACGCCGTACACCCCACTCCCCTCCACCCGGCAACATTCCAACCACACCACACACCCCAACTCCTCCTCACCTCCACCCCAAAGCCCCACCCCACCCCATACACCTCGACCCGCCACACCCCGCCCCTCCACTCCACCTACACCCCACCTTCACCACACCTTCAGCCTTCATCCCAAACTCCCACCCCGTCCATCCACCCAGTTCACCCGACCCCACCTTACTCCCTCCACGCTCCACACCGCCATCCCACCGCCACCCACAAAGCCACACCCCACCCCGTGCACCCCACTCCCTCCACCCGCCCCACCACGTCTACCCCTCCACCCGCCCCATCCCACACCTCTACCCCACCTCTCACCACACCCCCCACCTCCACCCAAAACCTCCAACCCCACCCACCCATCCCGTTCAACCGCCCCCACCCTATCCCCTCCACCCCACCCCACCCTCACACCTACCCTCCACCCCACCACCCAACCCCACCCCAATCCCGTCCATCCCTACCCACCCCTCCACCAACACACCAACCCAGTGGACCCACACCCCATCCCCGCCCCCACCCCACCTCACTTCAACCTCCAACGGTGCACCATCGGTGAAATTTGGGTTTTCGGAAAAAATTTCCCTCCCACCCCACCCCAAACCCAAACCCACCCCAAACCCAAACCCACCCACCCGGCTGACAACACCGCACCACATTTCGACCTATCCACCGGTACACCACCCGTGAAATTTAACTTGACAGCAAAGCAGATTGGAAGTTACATGATCTCCTTTCGCCAATTATATAATGTCCAGGCAAGCGTTTAAAAAGGTGTTTAATAAACTGCCGTCTTCGCCTCTCCCACCGTGACCCCAATGGTGGGGGAGACTCGCCAACCACTCCACTGGGTGGTTTCGATGGCCTTCTGTCTAGGTGCAAAGTTTGAGATAAATACTTGCATTTTATGGAAAAAAATTTGGGGGGTTTCGCCCACCATTTTGGCCCCCATGATGGGGGAGATTCGAAAACCCCCCAACTTTGCGTCTCATGCCCAGACGGACACAGTAGTGAAGGTTTGGAGTGAAAAGCTCGAAAACTGTGGAAATGCATTCCGGTCAAACAGACAGACAGACACACATAGTTTCTTCTTTATTATTATAGATGTTAGCAATGCAGAATACAGAATAAACGATTAAAAAGAACTTGGACCCAAATCTCAAACTATTTCTTCTCTCAACTGTTCAAGTCTCGTTATACGATGGGAGAGTCACTGACGTCAGCCGTCGTCCACTTGAATAGGCTACAGTATGAATAGAGAAGGCAAATATTTCAGGCATTCAGAAATCTGATAAACGATCATAAAATGATCCAAGCCAAAACATATTCCATAAATATACGATACTATAACACTTTCATGCATCTTTGTTCCAATCGTCAACCGTTGGACATTCCTAATTTATTTGTGTCTAGAGATAATTAGGATAGAATGACGTTTTCACATGCATGCGCACTCTGCGTTTTCATCTGCAACAGGGCGGTTTTTAAGGAATTTTCCTTCTTTCCTTTCCCATCCTTCATGATAAATTACTTCCAATCGGAGGACAATGACCTTTTTGCTAGTTTTTAACTGCACAGAAGTGCTTCTACAACTGCACAAATCCTTTTAGAACTGCACATTTTGTGTACAACTGCACGTTAAAAAAGCCCTGATCTGCAACTCAATCCGAATCAATCGGAGCCTCGGAGGACATCATTACTATAATTATAATACACCCGATACGACATCCTGCGGCATGGATAGGACTAACAGCCATGCAAGTGCGTGGGATGGAGAGCAAGAATCACTGTAGACCACAGTGTTGAATATCATCAGGTTACATGTTTAAAGGGTTAACAGACCGCACTCCGATAGCAGCGATGATCTTGTCAGGTTAATTGGCGTGCAGTAGGCCTACTGTATCTCTAATGCATCTAATTCTAATGTATAGGCCTACAGTTCGACTACTGAGCTTTGTGATGCGGTGAGTGAAACTTATTTCTGAACCTATATTATTAAATTTTATGATCGCCATCATCATCATTACTCATCAAAGAACGACCTATAGAAGGTTACAGTTTGCAGCAACACATGAGATCGCACACGTCTAAACCGTTGCATCATGGTGATGTTACTGTTGGCCATTGATTAAATCAAGCTATCAAACGTTATTGCTAAAGCATCAGCAAATGCTTTAGGCCTACTTGTACAAAATACAATTATATGCATTGGTCTATAGTTCTATAGACTTTATACTCCAGTTATGCCAATGTCCACAAGTATATAGCCACAAGTCTACCACGGCAAAATGTGTAGCCAGCGTCAGATGTCAAGTCCAGATTTATACTTTGGTCTCTCTTTACATAATTCGTTTTTGACCAAAGCGATTGTCACGTGATGAATCTAGATATGATAGGATGATGACGTTTTGTCGTTTAGAAATGTAGACCAATATGCATGGTCACTCAACATCTGGAAAGAAAGTATCTAAGGAGTCACGTGTGTAAGGAAAACTCTGACTTTAGGATGCCAATCTAAGGACAACAATAATAGTCAGCAACTCATAGTATACGAGATGATGGATGTTTGTTTGGAGGGAGATTTAGTGGCTTATCTGCAGAGATTAACTTGAAGGGAACATGACACAGATTTATTAAAGAAAAGACTTAGAACCGCATTTATTGACAACCAATGCCATGCACGTACATGCACTTGCAGATGCATACATACATAGGCTACATACATACATACATACATACATACATACATACATACATACATACATACATACATACATACATACATACATACATACATACATACATACATACATACATACATACATACATACATACATACATACATACATACATACATACATACATACATACATACATACATACATACATACATACATACATACATACATACATACATACATACATACATACATACATACATACATACATACATACATACATACATACATACATACATACATACATACATACATACATACATACATACATACATACATACATACATATTTGCATACAAAGTTTTTACATACATAGGGCCTACATGTCGAATTTATTTGACTCGGAACACTTTAACTGCAAGAGGTAAGGTGCACGTGGGTTATTGTGCTAAAATGCACAGAGTGTGTAATAGGCTACTCATTATGTCTCATTCGCAAGCTATGCATGCTTAGCGCATACTTGAAATCACTTTGCGCTAATGTGTCCTAAGTCCTAACAAGACGTTTGTATGTAGGCCTACGTCTTAAAATAGCATATTGCCACACTTACGTACTTGTCGTCTTCCTAGCAACTAAACCGTCATATTACGCATCAGTCATGCAATGATGCAAGCATTCCCTCATCATACAGTGCAGCATATAGCTAGCAGCATGTTTTTTATGTTGCCATTTTACTTGGCAAATTCATTGGCATAGAATCATCTGCGTCGGATTTTATGTCAATGGAGAAAGAGAGACGCACGATGTATGAAAAATGATTAAGAACTTGCTATTCGGACTTTGATGAACAACTATTATTTTTCTGAAAACAGTTCTTTTGTGAAATAAATGCCTATACACGCATACACGTGTGCGTGTTTGTGTGTAACCTATAATTGACCAAATCAGTCTAATGTGAAAATTATAGCAACACAACATGTAGATTTTTGACTGGATCGAGTTTATAATTATTATCCTACTGAAAATATTTATTGTGCTCTTTCATTTATAAAGTTAAGCGCCATCGACTGACACCTCTAGTTAGAAAGGATGCATCATCATTACAGAGAATCGTCATAATATTTTATTAACATGTAGAATTAAAATTTAAAGTGACTATAATTGTTTTCAGTCCAATGTAAATCGTTGAAATGTCTTTGCGCTCAACAAAGAACCACACAGATTCCCCTCTGGCGATTATCGAGTCAAGCCTCAAGAGGTTCTTTTTATTTCGATGCCAGGTCAAAATCTTGGGAAGTGAAGCTGAGGAGACAGCATGATGCAGCAGTGGTAATCAGTACCGGTAATGATAGTAGCGTGGTGGGGTGATGCACGGCTAGAATCATGATACGATTAGTTTAAGAGTTCGGTTTTCAGTCGAGAGTTCCACTAGGTGGCAATTAGCAGAAGTGATTGTAAGCGGATGAGGTGAACAGGCAAGATAGAATTACATGAGCAAACTGGCGGAGGTTATTTGTGAGTTCGTTCTAAAGAGTACAGACAGTAAAACATGTGGAGAAAAGAAACCGGCATGTGACTTCCGGTATTTAATCTCTTCCATAACATTGGGTCAGATGCGCCTAACGTTTTCGTACGCGTCACAGTGCCACCCCCCCCTCCGGATCACACATTAAAACTAGTCGTAAACATGAGTCACCATGGCCTTTGAGACGAATATTTAATCACACTTGAAGCGGCTTTTCATAAGGTTAATGTTGATGGTGAGTTTGTTAGTTTGTCATCAATCACGATGTCATCCATGACACGGAGCGACGTTCTTACTATAAATCCGGTCGTAGCCTATATAACACATTCATGTAGCCTATTAATCGGCGGTTGGTTGTGTGAATTGATTAATTGCCTTGTAGCTAATCGATATTGCTACAGTATACTGGATTTGTATAGCCTATACTGGATGTGTCGACGTTCATTCATCGTCTCGATCGGCTTATTTTTAGCCAACACGTCATCATTGTTCGTGCTCTGAAAAGTGAAGCTGCTGTTGTGATTTGTGTTGTGTATAAGCAACCGATTCACCATCAATTCATCGTCGATTCATCGTCGATTCATCGTCGATTCATCGTAAGGTCTTGTGTCTCTTTCCTCTTTTCAGCATCGCATAAGTAGGATGAGGATGAAGAAGTTCTGTGTCGAGTACGAGCGCTGAAGTTGACAACTGCCAAGGTCAACTTGATGAAGACCAATTCACATGATCTGTTCAACATAATCCAGTTAACACAACAACTCTAGGTCTAATGGTCTAATGGTGTTCAATGCGAAATATAGGCCTAGCCTACCGGAGATAACACAAGTTTTAGAACACGAACAAAGACAAGTCTATGCGTAGGATATCAACCTACATGTATTCGTTATAGATTTAGTAGGCTACAGATTGTTGGAAAACGACGTTTAAAATTTGTTCGCTCTGTATAGAGAATGGAGTCCACGGTGTCTACAGAGAATAGGACCTACAAAGTTACAAACGCATTGGACTACAATAGGCATCTTGAATTGTAGAAGAACCCATAATAGTAGGCCTACATAACAGTGGCGGCGCCAGGATTTCAAGTTTGGGGGGGCTGAAGCCCTAAGCCCAACTAGAACATTTTTTATGAAGCGCCGAAGGCGCGAAGCTGCGAGTGCCGAAGGCATGAAGCCCATACGACTAGGGGGTCTGGGGGAGCGTTGTAAGCTCCCCCAGCGGGGTCTGGGGCGGAGCCCCAGCCGCCAACGCATTTTTTTAAGCTCTGTTGACCTCAACTAGAGCCATTTTCAGGGTCTCTTTGCCAGCTATTTATGAATGAAAAAATCATGAAAACTTAAATAAGAAGTCGTTTTGCAGAGTCGCAGACTAGCTACCAGTATGAGAATGCCAAAATGTTATTGTAAAAGAAATGGGCTTAGTCTTTAGGCTACTATAATCACAAAAGTTAAAAGTTTAGGCCTATTATAATAGTCTAACATGTTTATAACTAAAGACTACTGTTATAATTATGGGTAGGCCTACTATATAAGAAAACCCTAGGGGCATGTCATATGTAACCTATGTAGGCCTTTTTGTAGGGGGTTTTACGGGCACAACCAGTGGCGGCGTCAGGATTTCAGGTTTTTGGGGGATGAAACCCAGGGTCGCAAGTAGAACATTTTCCCTACGGGCGATAATTTTGCATGCGCTGGAGACGCAAAGCTGCGAGTGCCGAATGCACGAAGCTTATACCGACTAGGGGGTCTGGGGGAGCGTCGTAAGCTCCCCCAGCGGGGTTTGGGGCGGAGCCCCAGAAACCAGCGCGTTTTTCGCTGTTGACATCGACAGGAGCACGTTTTAGGCTCTTGTTTGCTAACTGTTTATGAACGATAAAGTCATGAAATTTTTTTGAATTTCCATATTGCAATAATAGTATTTTGGGCTGTCATTTTTACTAAATAGCTCATAATTTCAATGCTGAACGTCGTGGTTTATGACTTCAAAAGTGTCCCTTTGTAGGCCATTGTTTAAAGTTTTTGGACATCAGCACTTTAATGGTAAAATTTTAAGCTGTCATCTCAACAAATTTCTCATAATTATTTCATTGCTGAAAGAAATGGTTTATGAGTTCAATAATGTTTCTCCCTCAACGTTGTACAAAATTATGTGCAAGGGTATACCAGTTTTGTTGTCGTCCTAGCAAAATTGTTCATGACGGATAAACAGTAGATAACACTCAAGAAGTTTACATTGACATTTTTGAGATTTTTTTAAATATTGGGGGAACAGCATCTCCGTCCACAACCACAAACTTCGTAGTCCCGTGGACCGTCCTCTGACCCCCATGTCTCCGCCCATGACCATTGCTGCTAAGTGAACACCCCATTTCCATGCAAATGTATAGTTGTGTAGAACTACCGCCGCAGCCCCTCAGGAGGCCGGCGGGTCGGACATGGTGCACATAACCTCCTCACGGTCTGCGGCGCATTCTATTAGCTTAAACATCGACACGCTAGTGTAGCGAAATTCAAAATTCCTGTCCTTGTGAATCTCAGCCCCTTCCTCCGCCAACCCGGACTCAACACCCTTCTCCCGCCAGCCTGGACTCACACCGGGCCAAACCTCAGTCCCCTTTCTACGCCAGTCCGGACTCACACCGGACCGAACCTCAGCCCTCTTCCTCCGCCAGCTCGGACTCACAGCGGGCCAAACCTCAGCCCCCTTTCTCCGCGAGCCCGGGCTCACACCGGACTGAACCTCAGCCCTCTTTCTCCTCCAGTCCGGACTCACACCGGACCGAACCTCAGCCCTCTTCCTACGCCAGCCCGGACTCACACCGGGCCAAACCTCAGCCCCTTTCTCCGCGAGCCCGGACTCACACCGGGCCAAACCTCAGCCCCCTTTCTCCGCGAGCCCGGACTCACACCGGTCCGAACCTCAGTCCCCTTGCCCACCGCGCAGGCCTCAGCCCCCTTTTCCCCGCCGCCTCGGACCTCCAGTCCTTCCCCCTCGCTAGCCCAGGCTCAGACTGGTCCGGATCTCAACCCCTCCCCCCTTCAGTTCGAACCCTCCCGTCCTCTTCTCTCTTCCAGACCCGTCCGGACCTCAGACCGGTCGGTACCTCAACCCCCTGCTCCGCAATCGCGGATCTCAGCCCCTATCTCCCGCCAGACCGGTTCGGACCTCAGCCCCTGCCCCTGCAGCTCCATAATGGTATAAATAAGAGGACTGTATGCATGCTAGTGTAGAGTCGCATAGATAGAGAGTCGATGTCCGGGAGTCGAGCCTAGTCGCAATTGATGTCTCACATGTGAGTCGATGTATGACCGTCCGCCGCAGTTGATGTCCGATAATAACTTTTAAGCCGATGCATGGGCAATCATTGCTTTTTGCTTTGGGATGAGGCTGAGTCACATTTAGGGGCTTAGCCC
Source organism: Lumbricus rubellus (assembly GCA_945859605.1). Lineage (NCBI taxonomy): Eukaryota > Metazoa > Annelida > Clitellata > Crassiclitellata > Lumbricidae > Lumbricus > Lumbricus rubellus. The sequence continues at coordinate 16,732,448 of OX243811.1, read as the reverse complement.
CCTATCCCCTCCCCTGGTGTTGCCAATGGCATAAGCATCTACTCTATGATAATATAGTTGATTTTGTTGCCGTTGGTCATTGTCTAGTTTCCTTATTACGAAGTAAGCCGTTTTAGACATTTTCAGCTTTTTGTTTTGGGGGGGCTGAGCCACGTTTAGGGGGGGCTTAGCCCCCCCTAGCCCACCCCTGTCGCCGCCACTGCTACATAATAGGCTAATTATAAAAATGGCAACAGAATATAGAGTTAATTGCTGTCTACTGAAGTGCAGCTACGGAAACTTTTCGCAAACAAAGGAAATATGACAGAAGCGTAGGTAAAGGTTCTAATAACGTCTCACCTAGACAGTGTTTGAAAGAGAAGCCATGACCAAGCCATTCGTAATTTCCGATTAGATCGCTCTCCAAATGGCGCACACATCTCGTACAGCTGCAGTGCAATGATGCAGACGACAGTGGCCATCAGAGCGCATGTCATGCGCAGAACACCTTTCAGCCGACATCCAATTAAGATCCGATGCAATCCAAGGAACCTTTCTTGCGTTGGCAGCGCAAACTGAGCGATGGAGTTATTACTGGACTTCATAGTTCTGTCCGCTTGGCTGTACTTTCCGGAATTATCGCTCAGCAGATGGCTTTGGTCTCTCATTTCTGACGTCGATGTGACGTCATCAATCTCTGTATCAGCCAAATAACCGTCTCTGGAGTCGAAAAACTCTGTTTCATCATCGTCAGTCGATTCGTCCTTATCGCACGGCTTCGAGGTTGTGAAGAAAACTGGCGATGACGTATTATCATCTGGCGACTCGACGATAACACCGAGTTCAGACAGTTCAGAAGAAGCGAACAAATAAGCCGAGTTCGAGTGAGCGCAGTCGCTTTTAAATATACCATCCGATTGATCTATCTGTCTGAACAAGTAATCTCTTTCGAGCGTTGATGAGGTTTTTGTATTTTCGTTCTTCGAAACAATCCTGGATTTCCTTGACAGACAATTCGTGTATTCTACACACACACACAAAAACAGAAACCACAGGAATTGGAAAATCGTTTTCTGCCAAGAGATAAAAAAGCGCCGCAATTGCAATCTCAATGGTCTTCTTAAGATTCGTCTCTTATCGCTTCGGTCGGTGCTCATTTCAGTAGCATATAGCCTACGTCCTTTAAAACCCAATGTGGTCAGGTGGGCTACTTTTGATTTAGAAAATTGATTTTTACTGATCAACTAAATTGAATATTACCCTAGGATACGAAGGTAGCATTGTTATGACTATGGAGTAATATTAAATAATAAAGGAAGAGGAAGTAGCTCTTTAAGAAGACAAGAATTGTCAGACTGAAAAACTGTAGCCTATTGTATTAGCCTATTATCAGTCTAAAATGCAAGAAGCATTAGGCTACGTACGAGGCAGCTTTTTTCCTTCCCTCTTTGCTGACAATTCTTGTTCGCCGTTGATGAGAACGAATGTCTGAACGAGAGCAGCAGGAGTAATTTCGTCCAGAGATCCATCTTCCAGTCGCCCCACATGCTCGTCGTTTTCATCTCCATCCGATGACTTATTCTCAAGGAGACTGCTCCTCGCTGATGCCTCGAGTAGTGTCCCTTGCTCGTCCGCCACTGTCTTCTTCTCTAGAACGTACTCGTGACTTCTCCGCGAAAACAGAATTCCGAATGTTCTTTCGTTTCTTGTCACCACTTCTGTGTCCGTAGATTCAGTGGAACTCGATGAGCTACAGCAGCTGCTGTCGAGCGGCGATCTCTCTGCATCTGCATCCCTCCTTCTGCTCTCCCTCTTCTTCTTCCTCTCCTCTTCGTCGTCGTTCTGTTGTCTCTCATCCGCCTTCAGTCTTCGGATTCGTCGAATGTGCGTTACACTATAATTACTGTTGCTGTTGTTGCTCTGAGATCTTTTCGATCTGACGAAGGCAACGATCTGTCTCCTGGCGACTGCTGTACGTCTGGCGTATCGATGCAGACGAAGGCATTTGGATGCGATGAGGCAGCAGAGAACAATTCCTCCAGTGACGAACAGACCCTGATGAAGCAGCAACCACTGACGGAAGGACGACCTTCTTCCCCTGCGACAAACGACGACCACCAAAGACCCAACGAATCCAAAATATCCAAAACTGAGAACTGTTACGGCTCGGACGTGCGCTTCGGCCGATGGTTGGACGAATCGAATCAGAGTTCGATCGAGTAGAACGAGTGATAGGATCATGGATGGAAAGACGAGGGTGTTGATCAGCTGGAACACGGTACATGGAAGAAGGTCGTGTGAGTTGTAAGGGTCGATGAGGAGCATAAGAGATCGCAGAAGACTGTAGAGCAGCAGCGTGAGGCTGATGAGATGTCCCATCGTCGTCTGTGCCTGTGTCTGTGTCTGTCTGTCTCTCGTCGTCTTCCTCCTTCGAACAGACGACGACAGACAAGGCGCCAGACACAGAAGACAGTCCGCCAAGAAGACGACTCCAAAGCCGTACACGTGAACCGACCAACACCAGCGCCATCGTTGTTCGTCACGTGACCATCCGTCTGCAACTGTTTCCGGTTCCGCTGTAGCGTTAGTTGAGGTGGAATTCATGCAGGAATTAAGTTTAGACTGAATTATTTTGAGGTCAGTGAGAATTCACTGCATGGCGGTTTTAAACTGAAAAGAGAAGTCATAGACAAACGCTGAAAACAATCAGTCCTAAGTCCAATATTTACACCAACCAATTGCCATATAGGCCTATAATAATCTATTAAAAAGAGTTGCAGGATAGATAGACCCATCGCCAGTAACTACCGACGACCAATTTCGACAGTCTGTTCGTAGACTACTTTTAGCGACTACCGTACTTATTCAATTCTGCTTAGAACATCTATTTCAGGAAGATGTGCTAGCAGACAGACAAAAGAACAGACGAACAGACAGGCAGAGACACAGACAGACAGGCAGGCAGGCAGACAGACAGACGCTCTATAGCCTAAATGTTATTAAGATTATTTATTAAGCTTATAATATTCACGTGACATGCTCGTCACGCAAACGTGGACAGACAGTAAGACAAAATCAGTGTGAGGAGCAATAAACTGTATGAAGAAGCATTAATATTATTTTTACCTGTTGAAATCGGATCGGTATACATGCTTCTAGTTCTTCAGGTTCTACATGCAATACACGTAATGTCTGTCACGACGCAGAAGTGGATCAACACCGCCCATAATACCCTGCCACCTACATAGGGGAAACGGGCGACAGACGGTTGCCTAAGGTCTGCGAGTCGTTTTAGCCTCGAGCGTATTCTGCTGCATCTACAGCTGCTGCAGAGTCAAATGCCTGCGTCTCTTGTCGAGTGACCTTTCCTCTGCGTATATATATATACAGGGTGGTCCAAAATAAACCGCACAGTGACAGTTTTCTTGATATAATGTATAACAATTCAATGTTTAATGCCACTTTTCTAACTTATTTATATATTTTCTCTGACGTCATTATCGACTTCATCATTATTTATCATAGTTTATGGTAAAGAAGTTGTTGTTTATCACTCCATCACACACCGCCAAGAACACTATGGGGTATCTGCGACGTGAGAACATTTCTTTCATTGAGCCCCCAAACAGCCCGGACTTGAATCCAGTCGACTGCGCTGTTTTGGGCGCCCTTCAACAGATGGTATACCGTCGTAGAAGTTTCACCACAGTGAATCAGCTGAAAGAAACAATCGTCACAGAGGGGACCAACCGACCAAGCTGTCACAGCGTTTCATTCACCGCGCAATTGATCAACGGCGTCGTCGGCCTCAATGCGTGTCGAGCAGCAAGGAGGACACATTGAACATTTTATGTAACAAAATCCATCCATGTACTGTTACAGTAAAAATAATTGCTGTGTTTTTGTGAATTTTCACGGTTATTTTTTGAATTGGTCTGAATAAAGTACTATCAATTTATCATTGTGCGGTTTATTTTGGACCACCCTGTATACACTGTGTCCCAATAAATCGGGCACCCTTTTTATAATGTGAATAAAACTGGTAAATATTCATCGATTGTCAAAATTTCAAAACTGTTTTTATCCTGAGATAATTATCTACAAATTGGTAATTTATGAGCGGCCCTCACTAAACGAATTTTACGTCATAATGACGTCATTAATTTACATATCGAAACCAAATGTCAATAAAAATCGTTGTGTTCGGTACTTAACATTTGAATTCTCTGATGCAAATGACGTAATTGTGACGTCAATATTCATGTCAGAAACTTCATATTTGAATCAGTGTAAGATAATTATCTCAGGATAAAAACAGTTTTGAAATTTTGAAAATTGATTAACATTTACCTTTTTTATTCACATTATAAAAAGGGTGCCCGATTTATTGGGACACAGTGTATATACACATATACGATACGTATATATAGGCCTATATAGGCCTACGTATAACGTCGTATAATTATATATACGTGTATACACGGTGATTCATAAAAAAACGTCCCATACATAAGTTGGTATAACTCATGTGGATGACCATCAAATTTAATGAAATTTCAGAATAATGAAGCTCGATGATCTGGCCAAGTGCTATATAAATTATGTCACGTTCAGAGCTATAGTGACGTAACGCGGATGACGAAACTAATGACGTCACGATAATCTCGAGAAATAAGCAAGATTCCAACGTTCCTGTCAGTCACTTAGGTTAATTTTTTTGTATCATGCAAACCTGGTCAATTTAATCTGGTCTAGCCTCCTGGTGAGAAATTGTTTACTGTGGCATCACCCAGTAACAATCAGAATGTTCACAATAACGCATCTTCCGGTACACAGAAGAGGGACGTTCCAGTAAATCGTCTTTTGCGGAATCGACCAATTTTCAGCAAATCCCTAATGGTACCTGTCGGGTCTCTGCACACGGTCGTACGAACATATCCATTTCATCGAACCGGGCGTTAAGATCAATGGACAATTATATTACAGAGATGCTCTACTAAAACAGGGCCTTTTTACCAGACATTCGTGACATTACCGATGAGTATTTAATCTTCCAGCAGGATAGCGCTCCTGCGCACAAAGCACGGGACACTGTTGCGTTACTGGAAACCGAAAACCTGATTTCATCCCGCCTACTTTGTGGCCACCCAACAGCCCTGATTTAAATCCAGTGGACTATAATATATGGAGTGTCATGCAAGAGAAGGTCTACGGTTCTCGAATATGTGATGTCAGTGAGTTGCGTAGTCGAATTGTGGAGGCATGGGACGAGGTGGATCAGCGCATCATTGATGAATCAGTCAAACAGTGGCGTACTCGTCTACTCTTCGCGCATGCGCAGCTGCCAAAGGGGGTCAATTTGAACATAAACTTTAACTTTCCGAATGTTTAGAAATAACTCCTCTGTCTGCCTTTAAAATTTCTTTCACGTAGCATGACATTTGACGGAGTTACAGTGAAATATGCAGTGGGACGTTTTTTTATGAATCACCGTGTATATATTATATATACTTTACGCAGATCCGTTGCTCCAGTCCAACGTCGTCGCCGTCCGAATGCTAAGCGAAGATATGGAGGAGGAGGAGCGACTGCATGCGCTGGACATCGTGGGCGTCGGTCAGAACGAACGCTGTGGTCGCTATCGCTGTCGTCGCTGCTGCCTCTGTATTCCCGGTAGTCGCCGTAGCTAATGCACGGATGGATGAAGGAAGGAAGGAGTGAAGGTAGACAGACCATCAGACGGACAGACAGACAGACAGACAGACAGACAGACAGACAGACAGACAGACAGACAGACAGACAGACAGATGGATGAAAGGATGGATGATTGAAGAGACGGACGTAGAGTTAGGAATGGACGAAGGAACAGACAGATGAACGGACGGACTGATGGACGGACGTCCTTTGGTTGGTGGCTTTGTGATTGGCTTTGTGATTGGCTTTGTGATTGGCTGGTTGACAGATGCGTGATCGAAGATCTGCGTTAATACGCGGTTAACAGACCGCAGAAAATTAGTCGGCTGCATATGATGATGCGACCTTGCCTGAAGCCATAGCCACTCATGGTGGCATCACCGCGCTTCTTCTGTGCATGAACTGAAAGTCTATACATGTACCACGGTATGTATATCTATAGGCCTACGTGTATATATAATATATAATTATATATTGTCCACTACTCGTTTGATTGTCTTCCATGACAATTCTCTATCGACCGCACGATACCAGATTCGAATATCGATTAATATAGGAAGCCTATAATTGGGAATAAGAGGAAGGAAACGGGAAACCGGCCACCTCTCTACACTTCCGAAGAAAAACGTATAAATGGATCAATAAAATAATTGAAGGAAGATTGGAGGGAAAGAGATTCAGAGGAAGATCTAGACAAAAATTGCTGGACGGGATGATGGAAGAGGGATACAGAGAACTGAAGGACATGGCACAACAGCGGGAAACGTGGAGACATTGGATGTTTAGACCTGAAAACATTGGATGTTTGGACCTGCCGTTTGGCGGAGAACCTAAACAGAATTTGAGAAAGAATTGGGAATAGAACATACTTTGTTTGGCACCAGTCTTCTTTCTTGTTGGGCCATTTTCTGCAAATCTCGCTCTTTCTTGTCGTTCCTTCCAGATATTCCAACTCTTTTCACGTTTGCACTGTTTTCCTGGTGGACTGTTCACTTTGCATATTGTTGATGACGATGCTGTGCGCTGGCTTAGCGCGAACTGCAAGCGTTAAATAAATACTGTTTTTGTTAAAAATGTGTATTTTTATATATATTCTAACTTTAAAATAATCTGTAAACATGATGTTTGAAAGAAAATTATGAACGCAAAATACAATTTCAAGAAATCAATCTCAGTTGTAGGTCCTTCTGTCTGGAATAGTCTCGTTGCAGATGCGCCTGCTGCCTACGGTCGACTCGTCAGTGTTCTACAAGCTCCTTAAGACTTTTTTGTTTTACCGTGGTTGGACTGGGAGCGCTTCTGAGTGGATTTCTTGAAGAGGCGCTATATAAGTTCTTGAAATGAATGAATGAATAATGATTGCACGTGCATACACTCTGATCTGGATAGGCCCATCCGTGTTTCTATATATAAAAGCCTATAGCCCTATAACACAGAAACAATAGGTCCGTATAGGCCTATACGTACAGTACGTAAGCTTATACTACTGCTACTACTACGACTTTAATGGTCATATTTGTTGGAATTGAACACTCAATATTTTTTTTATAAAAGCAACCCTTCGACCAATGTTCCAAAGAATTTTTTGACATGTGTTATTATTTCAAAGTTCATCTAAAAGACAAAAACTAGGTTGTCCAGCTGACACCGACCTGGTGTCTATATTAAATTAAAGCGCATGCATGATACCTACAGAGTGGGCCATAAAAAAGTAACCCCTACGGTTTTTGCCCATATCTTGGCCAGAAGTAAGAATTTCGAAATGAAATGTTACAATCTTAAAGACAATTCATATTTACACCTGATGGCCAGATTTCATCAAAATATTTCAAACACAACAAAAGTTATACCACTTTTAGTGAAGCCCCCCCACCGTTTTTTGACGATTCAAAAACGAAACGCAAAAAATTAGGTTTTTTGCTAATATCATGGCCAGAAGTAAGAATTTCAAAATGAATCTTTACAGTTTTATAGACAATTCATATTTACACATGATGACCAGATTTCATTAAAATATTTCAAACACAACACAAGTTATGCCACTTTTAGTGAGGCCACCCACCGTTTTTTGACGATTCAAAAACGAAACGCAACAAAAAGTAACAAAACACGATTTTATCAAGTCTCATCTCAAATAACTGTTGTCAAATGAACTTGGTAGTGCTTCACAACTTGTGTTCAATGTGCCCACCACCAGTGACAAAACTTCTTTTGAGTCTCTTTGCAAAGTGCTTGATGGGCCTGTTGATTAATCTGACAGATTCCTTATTTACCAATTTGATTGTCATCTTGCTAAGTGATTTCATGGTGACGTGCAACTACGCTGGTACCCTGTTTCTGTTTAAAATAGTAATAATAATGATCATCTGACAATATCAAGGCTATTTGATAACAAATATTTGAGATGAGACCTAATAAAATTGTGTATTTGCTACTTTTTGTTGCGTTACCCTTCTGAATCGTCAAAGAACGATGGGGGCCTCAGTGAATGTGGTATAACTTTTGTTCTGTTTGAAATATTTTGATGAAATCTGGCCCTCATGTGCAGATATGAATTGTCTTTAAGCCTGTAAAATTTCATTTCGATATTCTTACTTCTGACCAAGATATTAGCCAGAATAAGTAAATTGTTTTTGCAACGTTTCGTTGCATCGCGTTTCTGAATCGTCAAAAAAGAAGGGTGGCCTCACTAAAAGTGATATAACTTTTGCTCTGTTTGAAATTTGATGAAATCTTGATGAAAATTTGATGAAATTTTGATGAAATCTGGCCATCATGTGTAAATATGAATTGTCTTTAAGTCTGTAATATTTTATTTCGAAATTCTTACTTCTGGCCAGGATATGGGCAAAAAACCGTAGGAGGTTACTTTTTTATGGCCCACCCTGTATATGTACGAAATTAACAAAACACTTTTGTCTTACATTTGAATGAATAGACATGAATAGACAATTTAGACGTTGCAAAAACAAGACTATACCCCCGTGCACAAGAGGCAGAGTGAGAATTAGGCTATTGTCAAAGGTTGGGTTTCACTTCCAGTCCTTCCTACGGCTTCATTGTCAAATCCTTTTGCGCACCACAGCTCGCGTGGACCCCCCCCGGATATTTTTCTACGATTCTCAAACTGATTATATGGCCAAAAAGCCTGCATGCTACGCTGTTTTCTTAATTTTGTTTATCGCGATGTGTTCCATTTTACGATTAGATGATCAGGTCTCTCAGTTCCGCTTAATAGTGGCAGTCTTCAATTTCGTTCGCATTATTGAATCTGGACACACACTTCAGTTGCAGACTGCAGCGGTCTTTTCCATCAAACCTGGCTTTCCATTAGCCTGCAGCTCTATTGTCGGCTGAGTTGTTCATCGGAGTGCCAATGATGTCGGCAGGTTTATGGCATGCGCTCTGCGGTTATAAATTATGGCGCTGCAGAGACTTCGGCCATTTTTGTTGGTGATGCAACCACGAATGCATGCCAACACTAATCGTTGACCATTCATTCATTAGTCTTGACCATCCACCGATCTTCTGGTTGACGATATTGTGCTCTCTGCTGTGGTCTTAAATATATTATCAGCAAACGCGTTGCACGTTTGACCCCAGTTGGCCATTATGAGATCTGCGACCAACACCGAAGAATCGAAATATAAGACTTTCTCGTCGCAGTAGATTTTGTCCTCCGCTAAGGTCTGGCCCAGTAAAATTAGCTGATTCCCGCATAGAAGATTAAGATGTAATGACGAGATACCGAATTTCTATTCATTTCACAGGTTCAGTCGTTCAACGTTTTAAGTCTTCAAGTAGGCCTATAATTATAGGCTAGTGCATGTAGGCCTCGGTGGTGTCGATCGTCGCTGGAAAAATCGAAGAGACATTGATCGAAGGTCGAAGCAAACGCATTAATTTTAGGTTATAAATAAAAAAGACAGCGTAGATTACGCTCTACGTTATAGCCTAAAAGTCTAAAACGAAACTGTATACGACTGCACGATAGTCAATGCCTAACTGGTATACGCGCCTAATTCGGAAGTCTTGATATCTGGCTTAACTGGATTACACGATAAGGCTTACTTTGATTAATGTCTATTTCTTCCGGACCACGTACTAAGCGGCTGTTCTGCATGCCTGCCACTGTATGGTCTGCCTGCCACTGTATGGTCTGCCTGCCACTGTATGGTCTGCCTGCCACTGTATGGTCGGCGTTGGTCGGGTCTCTTTGCATGGCTGCAGCCGATGATAAGACAATCTGCTCCGTTCACAAGAAGATGAACGACAACGAAATAAATCACAATGAGGAGAGGACCTTCTCGTGGTCCAGGTGTCGTCTGGTCGAGAGACCACCAGCAGCAGCAGCAGCAGCAGCAGCAGCAGCACCACCACCACCAGCAGCTGGCACCAGTCACTGTAGTCTATAGTCTATACTCTAGGCTCTACAGACCCTGCAGTGCAGCAGAAGCAGCTGCAGAACCCGATGTCTGCTGCAGTCATCCACACGATTAATCATCACCTCAGACTTCTTGCCTTCCAATCTGTCCCTCTGAAAATCTTCATGTAAGCTTAATGTCACCGTATATTCCATTGTTAGAAATATTTGGCATTGTATAAGCTACAGAAATACATATAGCAAAAATATCATATGTTGTTGTCTTACCACCATAAAAGTGATACGAAAAAGTCTATGGCAACGCAATATTTCCAAGAAAATATAGATCAAAATCTTTTTAAAATTTTTTTGCAATATGGTGAAATAGGTGAAATGTCATCAAGAACTAGGGAACTAAGGAAAAAAATAAATAAATGTGGGAAGAAATGAAGACATCAACATGAAATCTGTAACATAATAATTGACTACTCAATTATGGATAATTGCTGTCCTACTTTAGATTTTTAAAAATTTAACAAAGAAATGGAAAGATCATTAACTGTGCAGGTTTGATCTGTATAATTACAGACTCAGTATAGGCCTTTACACTTTCCTCACTGAATCCTTAGATCTTTCACTAAAAGTGCAGGCAAGTTCTTCATGCACATTGATTGATTTTGGTCATTAAATAGCTGCACTTTAATAATAATAATAATAATAATAATAATAATAATAATAATGATGATGATGATGATAATAATAATCTTCTGTAATGTGGGATAGCACACATTGTACAGATAACAGCTGCAACAATCTGAGAAACAAATACATTTAATTTAAAGGCTTTGAACAGTTCAGATGGTTATTTAATATGTATTATGTATGTATCACAACAGAGCCAGAAGAAGTTTGTTTGTTACAAAATCTGCTTTTCACATTAAAATCATGTAATAAATCGACATGTGAGCTTGTAGATGTTAGCGTAATACTGACAGATCATAAAACTTTACGTTGAACAGGATTAGACGCAGAAAACACATCAACACCAAAATGTTCCCTCTAAGCTGTGCATGTGGGTGTGTGTGCATGTGCACAGGTCTTGAGTATGAGCAAACAAAAGAGAAAAACAGGGTGTGCACAAAAAATTCCTTTTCCAAAAACCTTTTTGCACATATTTTATACACTTGGTTCGAAATATAGCCTAATGGTGCCAGATAATATATTTTTAAACTTGTTAAATTCCTTAACTCACACTTATACATATTACAAAGCACTAATTTTTAGCATCGTATCACAGTGAATTGAGGACACAGATACTGAATGTGATTTTCCACTGACTTCACAATACACAAAATTTTACTCTTATTCTAAAAAGTTGCACAAAAGAAATTTCAAGTGCACATGGACCAAACGAAATTAGAGGGAACATTGGTCAACAGCTTCATGAAAATACCATCAACTCCAAAACCGATTCTAGTCCATCTTCTTAGGCAACTGAAACTGCTATAATCAGTTTCGATTAAGCAGTTAACATGTAAAATATTCAAAAATTTAGCACATTCTGTATGAAAATGTCTTCCAATTGACAGAAAACAGCACAAATCAAAATCAATGAAATAGGCAAAAAGATATTGCTGCATAATAAACATCAACAGATCAAGAAGTTCAACATACTGGCAACGTAGTGGATGAATTACATTCAGAATACTAATACATTTTGCACCTTTCACCTGGTCACCTGGTGCCGTCAGCTACTGGAGCTCTGGCGAAAGCCCTGGTGCATCTTCTCCAGTTGATCCTCTCCCTAGTCGCCTCTCTTAGTTCCTCCAGTCTCATGCCAGACTTTTCCTGTACTTCATCCAACCATTTCTTCCTTTAGAACAATTAATATTCATGTACGAATATACAGACACAGCCCCAACTGCTTTATTATATAATCATTACACAGTAGCAATATCATCAATATTCTAACTAATAATTTTTATCAGATGATATTGAGGTAAAAATGCTTCCATGCATTTCAGATGTTGGTCACGCAGCAGGCACACTGAAGCTCACATCAAAACACAAAATAAAAAAATCAAATCCAACTGAGAGTTCAAATAGCATCTCAGGACTGTATACACAGACAAAAGTAAGTAAGACCTTGAGGTTCAACTTGCATCATTATAGACCAAAAGCTTTTTAAATCACTAGTCAGTTTGAAGAAATATCTGTATTTTATTATTTTTATTCCTATTTAACTTTATGAAATTCATCTGTTTATGTGAAATATAACTGTTTCAACATAGGCTATAAACATTTATTTTTAAATTATCAACTTTATAATTGATAATTATCTATGAGCATTATCCCACACTTATTCTGTACTACTGTTTGTAGTCAACAAATAATGTAAAGCCATAAACCAGAAATAACACTGTGAACAAATCGATTCAAAAGAGCACATTATGGAGAAAAAACAGCTTTCCAAATGCAAACAATAATTATGCAATAAACTACTATACCTGAAATGACAGAATTTTTAAATAACACTTGTCTACAAAATTTAACAGCGTTTGGATGAAACCTTGACTAGATGTTGAAATATTATTTAGCTGTATTGAAACAGAATCTATTTGATGATCTTCACACGGGATCTGCACGTCCATCCGAATCTACGCAGCAAGTAGGGGCAGCTGACGTTGGCAGAGAGACGTAGAAGTGGACGACCCACAGTTTGATCGAGATGATAATTTGGCCTTCGCAGCAATCGCCTTCAATTGTTGTATCTGCAAATCCAACGCTGCCTTCTCCTCCAGCTCCTGCTTCTGCAATCTCTGGCCTAAAGCCGCATGCACCTTTGCCTTCTCCAATCTAAACAAACAGAAAAGACAATGACATTTCTATTACAATTCATATATAGATTTTGTTCTACAGCAATGAATTAATGTAGTGTCTACAATTAAATTCTCATAAGTTCGGTTTTTGGTGAATACAATCTTGCAAGTGTAAAATGAAAATATTACCCATAATTCCACATGAAAAATCTCAAGTTTTTAGGTTCTAACTTTTCTTCTCTACAGCTTCCAACCACAAAAAATCAAACCCTTGACTGACATTACCGGTAGCTAACAGTACACTGTATATAAATTAGGGCTGGTACAGATTAAAATCATTTTAATTGATTAATCTCCTAAATTCAAGCATGATTAATTAATTAAATTCGATAAATTTGGTCTACGTTAATGAAAGCATCAAAATCTGTCACAGATGTAGTCACTGAGTTAGTAAATAGTTTCTTTGAACGAAAAAATTGTCAATCGAACATGTTCATTGCAATGAAAACAATTAATTTTGTCATCATCTTTGCTTTTTCCATCAGTATTTATTTACATCAATGCAAAATGATCACTTTTTCCACTAAAAAGTTTCACACTATCATTGTTCATCATGTTGTTTATTCTGAAAATGGCTGCCTAGCAGTGCCTAACATCATGAAATAAGTGAAAAATTAATCGTATATAATTTTATCGCATGTGATCTTCGCATGTATTGTATTCAAACATTTGCACAACGCACACTGTTGTATGTTCGTCGCCTTGCAGCCGAAGGCTTGCAGGTTCGAATCCACCTCAAGTCGGCGCATAGGGACCTTGGGCAAGTCCTTTGCTCACAATTGCTCAGCGCTTCGGCGTGAAACTACAATGCAGTGTCCACGCTGCATTCGGAGCGCCTCTCAGTAAATAGAGAGCTTGAAGGGGCGCTATAACAAGTGCACATACATACATACATACATACACACGCATACATACATGCATACAAACATACTGCACTTTGAGAAGAGTAAACATAAAGAGCTTTATGACATCACAAACTCTTTTGCAGCATAATATAAAGAGCTCTTAACATAACTAATGACGAATTCAATGCTGAATGGTCATTCCAACAAAGATAAACGCATGTCATAAGTCGAGAACGAGAAAGAAACTTACGGTGCCAGTTCCACCTCACTCTTTGTCTGCAGAAGGTATCTGTCTGTGTATTCCGTGTATTCCGGCCAGAGGTCGTTCCTCGCCCTTCGCACCATCTCTTCCATCTCGCGTATCTCGATGTATCTCAATTCCGGTTTGCGATGAACAGATTGCAAAACATTTCGGCAGTTCAACGTCGCATCCGTTCGGAACCACGACACTCGATCTACGACAACATAAACGTTAATCTCTCTTCACCGTTAAAATCCACTTGCAAACTATAATATTATTAACAGTAATGTGTCTATCGTGTTTTAAATGTTGAGCAACATACTTTGTAACTTAGTCATCAAATACTAGTAATGTTGTAATGTGTATCACATCCATGATATTAACAGTTATGCCGTAAGAATATTATTATGGGGTGCGGTGGTGTAGTTCCGTGCTTTGGAGATGGAGGGTTCAAGGTTCGAATCCACCTCAAATCGCCACATAGGGACCTTGAGCAAGTCCTTCACTCGCAATTGCTCAGCACTTCAGCGTGAAACTCTAATGCAGTGTCTGCGCTGCAGTCGGGAGCACCTCTGAGTAGCGTCTTGAAGGGGTTCTATAGCAAATGCGAGAAATAAAATGTAAAAAAATAAAAATTTGATTAATTAAATATAATTATATAGGTCCCAGATTGCTGATAAGAGCATCATCCATAATATTATACTGCAGTTTAAAAAAAGGAAGACCAGAAACCCATGTAATACCCGGATAGCGTTGTGTATAGTATCCGTCTGCTGGTCGGCCACAGTCCATGACAACTCGTCCTGTGTAGCAGGTCGCAGGTCGACGATACGCATCAATCAGAGTGTAGCGTTCCACGTTCTCACCATAGAAATGGCTTCTTGTAGGTTCACCTGACACAATCAACCAATCAACACACAATCAACCAATCAACACACAATCAACCAATCAACACACAATCAACCAATCAACACACAATCAACACACAATCAACACACAATCAACCAATCAACACACAATCAACCAATCAACACACAATCAACCAATCAACACACAATCAACCAATCAACACACAATCAACACACAATCAACACACAATCAACCAATCAACACACAATCAACCAATCAACACACAATCAACCAATCAACACACAATCAACCAATCAACACACAATCAACCAATCAACACACAATCAACCAATCAACACACAATCAACACACAATCAACACACAATCAACCAATCAACACACAATCAACACACAATCAACCAATCAACACACAATCAACACACAATCAACCAATCAACACACAATCAACACACAATCAACCAATCAACGCACAATCAACAGAGTGACTTGCTGCATTCATCAGAAACTATATATATATCTGCAACATAATTCAAAGGGAAAAATGACCTGGTCTTGTGTGTGTCAACGCCTTTACAAGTGACTTTCATTCTGCAGACCGCATGTCATTCAAGTTTTTATAAGAAACAGTTAAAAATTCAAAGCCGCAAGACAATATAGAAGCACCTTTCTTCATGTGATGACATAAAAACTGAAGTCTTTGGCAGCTCTATATATAGGTCAGAGGTACAGTCCAAAACTGAGAACTTAGCCTTTAAGAAATTCATGCTGCTTAACATTTAAATATATAGACTCATTGGAGACACTGGCAACAGCATGAAAATATTCTGGCAAGAGGAAAGAAAATGGTCCTCAAATCCCGGTAATCAAGAAGAAACCAAAATATGGTCATGAGAATTCAGGCAATCAGCAAAAAAGTGAAAAAACTTTTGGAAAACTTAATTATGACTTTGAATAATTGTTTGGTAAAGTTAAGTATTCCATTGCATATTTGGACAAGATGTTTATGGAGCTCCAGCCTCCAGGCAGAGTTCCCACTGCCCCACCCACATGTAAAGAAATATATAATTCCATCAGTGAACATCAATATGAAGAGAAGAGGAGGAGGGGAGATAAGTAAAGACTTTAATGGGGTAATGCCTTACTTACAGCATAGATAGGAAGAGAGGGGTGGGAGGGAGTGGAGGTAAGGGAAGTGGAATGGGGAGAGAGGGTCAACTATAATGGGGGTAGTACCTTTCTCGCAGCATTCTCCTTAACCATATTTTCATATTATCATTAATCAGTCAAAAACTCATGACTTAGAAAAAACCTTGGTGAAGTCAGGTAAAAATGCTGGTAATATAACTAAGGTAAAGCCAAGGGGGTTATACTTGCAGCCAATTGACCTGCCCATCTGTGTGCCTGCTGTCTGTCTGCATGATTGTCTGTCTGCCTGCCTGTCTACATGCTGTGCAAGCTTCAATATTGGTTCCATTAGGCTTGTAGGAAGCCTGATATTGATAGTTTGACCACGTATTGGCACTTTGTATGTGCTTGGACACAGGCAATCGCAGGGTAGAGTGAGTGCTGGTTGTTTGCAGAAGCTGTGTGTGCTTCTCAGTATGGTATTGGTTGGTTAGACTGCAGGGATCAGATTCTTCAGCTGGATGTCAAAGAAGACAGATGCTTTCAAGACGAGACATTTCCAAGCTTAGACAGATTCCCTTAGGAATTCATAAACCAGTCACTTTCAACAGCTAGTATCATAGCTGAGTCGTACAAAGGATTTGTCTGCGTTCAATATTGAAAATCATAATTATGCAAACTTACAAGAATATAATAAGCCACATTTTTTATCATCATCATCAATATCACTGGTGAGCCTTTACTATTATTACTAAGTATATATTTGATACTTGTTCACTAAAGTAACTTCACTCCAGGAACTGCCATATGTAATCATAGTCATCAAAAAGAAGAGAGTAAGAATGGAAACTTCATGATTAATTGCATGAAGCCATCTGACAAACTCAGTTTCAGGGCGTCACATGCTCGAATCAGATTTGCATTTAAACGAGATATTGTAAATCTCTGCCTGTTGAAACAACCCTACAGCTCGCATTAAAACTTTCTAAGAGTTATTTTTATTTTTCCTTAATGTTTTTTATATGATTACATTGTAAATTTCTCTACCTATGACCCTAACACCGGCCTCAGACCCAGTAATTAGCATAATTAGCAGTCCAGTACCCAAATTAACACTTCTACAATATTAGCAAGAACTACCTGTCAACAGTGAACACACAATATGTAAAAAAAACTACCTGACATTCAAACATCCAAGTAAAATAAGAAAGTGCAGATTTCATATAATTATTATTACCTTGAAAGGGTAGTGTTGTCAGATAGTCAGCAAGCCTAAAGTAATGTAATTTAATCTCATAACCATGAAGTTTTTGGTAGAGTAAATCTATCTATCCATGAAATTTATATGGCGCACCTTCAAGATAACTACACAATATTCACAGAACTCTTTTTACAGATCCTGACACCAATCAACTAGCCCTGCAGCTACTGGTATATTTATGGCCAAGCTGATAACAACAGGATAGTTGTCATGTGCTTTAGCCAGTTCTGTCAACAGTGGCACCAACAGTCCAACATGACTTGAAAAGTAGTACAGAAACTAATAATTTAAGCCCTACAAAAACATTTCATCATAATGCAGCATTGAGTAATTATAGAAAATGTTAGGTACCGATTCTCTGTGGTCCCCATTTGACGGAGGCCATGCCTCGGCAGCAGTTGTACTCTGACGGAAGGTCATTTCGTTTCTGGTCGCCAATCCACATGTGGGACGTCGGGGGACACGTCTCGTGCAGTCCACTCAACAGATGGCGACTCGTCAACGCAGAATATCTGTCCTTGTAGTAACGACCGCCTTCACGAGGCAGACCGTTTGCAGGTGGACGTCCATCTCGTTTGAACGAGTTAAAGAATGTCGAGCAATCCTGATAAATAACATAATTACAAAACATATGCAAATATTGCAGCCTGCAGCAACTGTAGAGTGGTTTTTAGTCCTCTATAGGTGCAGTGGCGGCGCTACCATAGGTCGTGGCCGGCCGGTCATTTGACTATGTAAAGTATTATCTGAAAAAGGGTGATTGTAAAAATTATAATTATCAAATCTAAGCCTCAAAATATTATTTATAATAGCCTCTGCTGATCCTCATTCTGACCTTGAAATGTTCATTAGTGCAGTCTTATCACATTCAACTATTAATAATTCATCAAAAGAACTGTTGGTGATTCTGAATCAAATTTTACCAGATGCCATGCTGATATGCAAGAAAGGCAACAAAAATCTTTAGAAGCCTGTTGATCACCAAATGCTCTAAATTACCTGATTAATGTTTCTAATCTGTTCATCTGTCAGCACAGTGTATTGATCATTTGGTGTCCGAGGACGCTTTGTGATTATATCCACTTCTGTTGCCATGGCAATGTCTTCAACCTGATGCACTGCCTGCAAAGACAAATTTCATCTTACATATTTATGAGGTTAATAAACAATTGTTATGGTTTGTATTTGAGCAAGTGCAAGCACTCGAATTTCAAAAGAATTTCAGTAAATAAAATTTAATGATCACAAAATTAGTCATCCAAATAACCACTTTTAGCTAAATCAGTGTTTTCTGCCTAAGTTCAGGCAATAAGTTCCTTAGAAATTTAGTATTCTTGCAGAAGTCAAAAAGCTTTAATTGGAATATTTCAGTATGGCTGTGGATTTTAACGATTAGTTAATTGATTAATTGCCAAAGAGCTAAGTGCAGGGCACCAGATTATTCATGAGCACTGCATCATATCAGAGGGAATATCCAGTTTTGTCAATTGATGGAAGATCAGTGGAATGCCAGTGTGGTGAGCAACACTGAACACAAACAATACGCAACACAAATTCACTGAATGGGTAGCCTTCACTTATACAAAGAGTAAAACAATTTATAATATCTATACTACACTGCCATCTGATAGAGACTATCCTTCAGTGAATGACTTGGATGCAACCAGATCATGAAAGCATTGTACAGTGAACACCTGAGCAGCATGTATCCAACAGAAGTAGGGTAAGGTAGCCCATTATGGGCACCCTCCTAATATGGGCACTCCGAAGAAAAGTATTATATAAAACTTTTTCGTCAGGCCATCTCTGAGATCTCTCGAATTCCAGCAGAAGGGCAGCGCAATATTTGATGTACTTAAAATTTAAATATGCGCAGTGACTGTTTAATTTTTCACAAATATAATTATAAATGACTGTAAATTTTGGCAAAGGCGTTAGCCATTTTCACAATTCTTGTTTCCTCCATTGTATTACGTGTATCCGATGGATTCTTTGAAAGTAAATGTTTTTCTTTTGAGAATTGTTTTGTGATCAAGTTGGCGTGCGTTGACATGTGATTCCTGTAACGCATTATTTGTTTAGCCGACTTTGAAGCGTGTCATAGGTGGGAGCCTAACATGGGCACACTAGTCCTGCCCGAATATGGGCACTAATATATATGGATTGAACATGGGCCCGAATATGGGCATGCCCATATTAAGTCTGTTGTTCCTGTGACTACATTGTGCGTGACATTAGGAACCAGTGCCTAATATGGGCACTTCAGAGCTCTTTGTATTTTCAATATTTTTGTAGGTAAATCTCAACATTTTAATGTCATTTCAGTGAGTTTCTAGTTGCTAAAGTGTTGAAAATTAGTTTGACAAACATTATTTTGCTTGAACTTCATTGGTCTATGAACTACAAGCAAAAGTCCTTAAGGTGCCCATAATCGGGTACTTTACCCTACTACAATAGCAGGTTCAATGCATCAATAAAGGAATATTTATATTTCTTCATTACGAAATAAATTTATCAATTAGATTTGTTTAGTTTATGATTGAAATCAGACAACACAAAACAATAATTTTGTAGCTTTGTGACAATAATAATAGAGCTTACTTTACCTCATTAGACCATAGTCCCTCCCGTGCAGCTCTGCACATCGGGCACAGCCTTGAATCAAACCTTAGAATCACGTGCTGAGGATGACGCGGTAAGTGGAAGCCCACGTAATATTACAATGACATGTAAGGGTATATTAAAAGAGTACTTAATATAAATTCGCAAGTATATCTCGTGGTAAATAAATATATAAATGGCTATTGTACCATTGAATCTGCACCCTTTAAGTTAGAAAGTGCCTCTTGCAGTGATTAAAAACCGACGAAGAAACAAACGCTTACTTCGCTTGAATTTCGACACGTTAAATTTCAAGCCCTGTTGCATGTACAGCGAATGCCAACGGGATGTTGGCCAGTTGGACACTTCAAAAAACTCGGTCTATCTGTTCTGAAGTGGTTTTCCCGTTTCCGACTGCAACATACGGTACAAAGTATACCCGCTCCTATTCCGACAATGACAACTAAGAAAGAAAAAATTAAAGCATGCATTTAGTATCGGCGGGCGAAAAATACACCATGTAGACCTATTATTTGAGCTGCCCAGATACCAACGACCTATAATTTATTATACTTTGTTGAGCTCATCGTCATCGATATTTGAGCTTCCCAGTGACGTCTTGGTGACGTTGAAACAGCGGAGAAAGAGCAAGAAACAAGAGTTAACATGAAATATTAGGGTTACGAACTTCATAATTGTAGACACTTTTTCTTTCATTCATTCATTCTAAGTAGGCTATTAGCTAATATAGCGCTCCTTCAAGAAGTAGGCCTATATATAGGCCTATATAGGCCTTCTCAGAGGTTCTCCAAGCTCAGCCACGGCTATACAAACATGTCAAACGGAGTCTGTAGAACGTATAGGAATGATCTTTGAGAAAAAGGCATGTCTCCACACGGGAGATCATTCGAGAAAAAAGGAATTAAGCAGGCCAGGATCTACAGTTTTGGGGGCCCTGTGCTGATCGAATGACGAGGGCCCACTTACAATTTTAAGAAGTCAGGCAGACATATAATAACCACTTTATAGCACACTAGCTGGGGTACCCGGCGATGCCCAGGAATTTTTTGTAAATAGCCGAGAAGCTATGGCGACGGAATAGAAGTAGCAAAAGTTTGGGTTTTCGGGCCCCCATCATGGCTCCCTCCACTGGCTGGACTTGGCGGTCTTCTGTCTACATGCAAAATTTCATATCAATATAGCTGCAAAGCTGCAAAAAATTTCGCCCCCAAAATTGTGTCCACCCCGTACAGCACCCTGCTCCCACCAGGCCAGGCGAGGTGTGTGTTGGTTTGGGGCGAGGTGGTCCCGGTGGCACCCTATCGAGCTGCAACTTTTCCAGTGAATGGCTGTGAAGCTATGGCGATGGAATAGAAATAGCAAAGTTTGGGTTTTCGCATCCCACCGTGGACCCCTGGTGGGAGAGATTCACCAAACCTTCCACTGGCTGGACCTGACGGTCCTCTGTCTAGATGCAAAGTTTCAGATCAATAGCTGAAAAACTGCAAAAAATTGGCCCCCCCTAATTTTTCGCCCCCATAAACAACGCCCTGCCCCTCCCGGCCCCTGCGGGGCGAAGTGTGCGTTGGTTGGTGGCGAGGTGGTCCCGGTGGCACCCTATAATTATAGCTGCAACTTTTCAGGTGAATAGCTGTGAAACTATGGCGATGGTAAAAAATATGGAAAATGGAGTTTTCGCCACCTCTCCATTCTCCCCCTCGTGGTAAAGATTCGGCAACTCTTCCACTGGGTGGACCTGAGGGTCCTCTGTCTAAATGCAAAATTTGACATCAATAGCTGCAAAAAAATTTCGCCCCCCCAAATTTCGCCCCTTCCTAAACAACGCCCTGCCACACCCGGCCCCTGCGGGGCGAGGTGTGTGTTGTTGGGGGCAAGGTGGTCCCGGTGGCATCCTATCTAGCTGCAACGTTTCAGGTTAATTGCTTTGAAACTATGGCGATGGTTTGAAAATAGGGGAAATGGAGTTTTCGCCCCTCCCCCCATTCTCCCTCTCGTGTTAAAGATTCGCCAAATCCTCCACTGGGTGGACCTGACTTTCTAAATGCAAAATTTGACATCAATAGCTGAAAAAAATTTCGCCCCCCCAAATTTTTTTGCCCCCTAAACAACGCCCTGCCCCACCCGGCCCCTGCGGGGCGAGGTGTGTGTTGTTGGGGGGGAGGAGGGGAAGGTGGTCCCAGTGGCATCCTATCTAGCCGCAACGTTTCAGGTGAATAGCTCTGAAACTATGGCGATGGTGTAAAAATAGGGAAATGGAGTTTGTGGCCCCTCCCCATTTTTCCTCTGGTGGTACAGATTCGCCAACTCGATTTTTGGGAGGACCTGACGGTCCTCTGTCTAAATGCAAAATTTGAAATCAATAGGTGCAAAAAAAATTTTCACCCCCCCCCCAAAAATTCCCCCCATCCTGGCCCCATGGTGTTAGAAATTTGCCAACCCCTGCACTTGCTAAGTTTGATGGACCCCTGTCTAGGTGCAAAATTTCAGATCAATAGCTGCGAAACTGTGGGCGTGCATTCTGGACAATTATTATTAAATATATATACATACATACATACATACATACATACATACATATAAATAAATAAATAAATAAACATCCTCTCTTATAGATATAGATACATGTAAGAAGTAGATAGGACATATTATTGTCACGAGCTCACGACTCACGCACTATCAAAAAAGTTGATAACCTTTTTTAGTCATCAGGCCGAAATCTCATAAAACCATGCTATTTTCTTGTGGTTTATTTTTGCATGTTAATTAATAATTATTTTTTGCTCATTGGTGGACAGATGAACGCCACTATGTTAACGAACTCAAAGCCCTACTGATGAATCATTGGCAAGCTCAGCTTCAAATCGCAGCAGTTAATGAAGTTCTTCATGGTTAGTCTTTCAATATTATATTTCTATTGTAAAATTATGATTTTATTCTTTTTATTGATCTTGTTATGTTACTGTTGCAAGGGGTCGTCCATAAAGGACACCACAGAAAATGCCTTAGTTTGGACCCCATCTAATCTTTTTGTCCTCCTTCAACCTTGCATCCCACTCCTCCTTTGCGGACATCCGCACACCAAAACCAAAAGCAATGGACAACATAAAACAACAACACGCATATGTCGGTTGCTTTGGCTATGAACTTACTTTGATTATTTATTTCACCTTTCAAGTTTTCTACTCGGATTCAGAAGCGCTCCCGAAGACTTGATAGTTTTTGATCTCTCATGGGAATTTTATTATAGGATACTTGTTCTCCTGAGTGCTGTTGTGCAGCTGGTTATATTAAAGAATATACTTACTTACTTTTTACAGGGCAAGGGCAATTGCGAGTGAAGGACTTGCTCACGGTCCATGTGCGGCGGAACCCTCCGGTTCCAAGGTACAGGACTCGCCACACATCTGTGCACAACATGAATAGTAATTACTGTGGGGCACTATTTACGTTGTGCATAGATGTTTTCACGGCAAACCGACTCTCACTTTCAATGCAACAAATCTAAACATTGATAATGTCAGCATGGAATTATATAGCTCGCCATCAAGAAATTCTAGTTAGGAGCACTCCCAGCCACAACTAAAGAAAATAGATATGAGAAATGTGTGAATTTTTTCTATTAGCATTGGTAGCTTAGTCATTTCAGGTCAAATCAACAGTTTTTAATAAAAGTTTGCATCATTATCTCTGATTTTTGATAAACTTTAGCAAGATGGTAGAACCCAGTTTCAAACTGTCAAAACCAAAGTTTCCATTTTTGGGTCAATCGGTTTCTGAGATACTGGACATTGAACCTCAAAATGTCTTGATTTACGCTAACCGAACGAGGTCTAAACTGCTGTATTTAAGCTATTTCACCTAGAAACGAAAGTGAGATGCCAAATTAAAACTGAGTGAATGCTCTATTTGGGCAATGCAGCTAGAAATAGTTATTTTGATTTTTAAAATAAATTTATGCATTTCTAACATTGTAGGCTAACTCTGATCTAGGTCATTCTGTATATTTGAACATTTTTCATTCATGTCTCGAGCACCACTAATGGAGATTCTCCTAGTGGAGGGCCGCATTTTTGCAAGCATGAGTGTACAACTGTACATGATAAAAATTTCCTATGCCATGTGTTTCGCCATGAATGACTTGTGCTGCCTATTACACATTTTTTGTGTTTCTTTTGGCTGTATAGAGAAGTACGGTCGGGACATAGCTTACAAGGATGCGCCGAGATGCAAGAAGGTTCGGAATGCACACCCTTTTCAGTCAAGCAGCCCGGGAGAACTCGAAGCAGCACAGGCTCCGTTGCGTCGAATGGACACAATGCGAACCGGAACAAAAAAGGCTTCTCTGTGTCCGACCTCCAAACAACCATACTCAACGCTGTGTATTAGGCCGGCGTTTCAATTGACACTTTGGTCAAGATCTCCAACTGACAATCAGTGAACGAGTCAAGATGAAGAATGCTATGAACTGACAAGATAAAGAACACTGAATGATTAAAAAAACATTTAAAACTCACTGTCCTATTAAAGTTTCCATGCCGGAATGAGTTGTAAGTTATGTATGAACCAAGGGCTCTGCGGGTTGAGCTCAGTGGTTTTTGGAAAAGTTGTAAATAAAAAAATTCTATTGAGACATTTTACAGGAATTCAACATTTAGAACAGCTATTGAAAATGTACTGACTGTTTGAGACTACTGTCAGTCATCTTTTATGTTTGGTCCTCATCCATTGGGTGTCCATTTTTGCATCATTGCAGAGGCATAGCGTAATTGGGGCCTGATGTGTGTTTATGTATGTATATTAGTATACTTCTCAAGTTCTCAGACACTATTATATGCTTCATTGCGTTAAGTTGAAATCTGATTCAGCAAGAAAATATTAGGATGCAAAGGGTTCCATGGTCCCAAAAAGTTTGGGAAATGCTGATATACAGTAATCTATTATAATTATAGTGTTCATTAAACTTTATACACATACATACCATATAAAGGTACGGAACACTATATAATAGATTACTGCAACATTATGACCTATTTTGGTATTGTATGGAAGGATTACATGATGATGCTAAGATAGTTAAGATTCTTTCATTGACTGTTCAGTGTTTAGTTTAAACTATTTATGCAATTTGGCTTTCTTCATCTGGCTTTACTATTTTTTTTTTATCAATCTGCAGGGCTGTAAGACCCCTTCAGTCTAGAGTCCCATGGCTAAACTCATCATTTGAATGAGATAATGTACTTGTTTTCCAAAATAATGATTGTTTTATATGATGACTAAAGTTAATAACTTGTACCATTTCCAATGTTGGGAAAATCCCACTTCAAGTTCCCTTTGAGGTTTTCTGGCTAGGTAGCCAGTCGAAATCACATCTCTTGAACTCCATAAATTGCATATTATGTTCTCTTGCATTTATCGAACTGAGACTGAATAAAACCTAAATTGTAGGTCATGGTTGATAACCACAGCAAGTTGCATAATAGAAGAAAGCTGAAATGTATGTTTTCAGAAGTCTATTGTAGTTTGGTCTATTGTAGTTTAGCCACTTGCCTAGGATATGAAATCTGCAGGTTTCCTAATTTGTGGCACTGGACGTGGAACTTTGTAACAGACTGTGGAGCATGGTCCGAAACGATAACGGACCGTCGGTTCGTTATCGTTTCAGACTTTGGATCATGATTCCTGGACACGCAAATACACGTAGGATAGATATCAAAGGCCGACGTCAAAACGACGTCACCAAAACATGTAGGATAGATATCAAAGGCCGACGTCAAAACGACGTCACCAAAACATGTAGGATAGATATCGAAAGCCGACGTCAAAACGATGTCACCAAAACATGTAGGATAGATATCAAAGGCCGACGTCAAAACGACGTCACCAAAACATGTAGGATAGATATCGAAAGCCGACGTCAAAACGATGTCACCAAAACATGTAGGATAGATATCGAAAGCCGATGTCAATCCGTCGTCGCCAAAACTCGTCAATCCGTCGTCGTCAAAACTCGTCAATCCGTCGTCGCCAAAACTCAGCGGGGCGATATCGGCAAAACTCGCCGGATATCTGAGCAGCCGCTCAACGGACACATGTAGGATAGACGTCATATACTGATCAGTTTCTCGACGTGTCACCGATGTCGCCCCTACGTGGGTGGTTATCTGGGAAATATATATACATACATACATACATACATACATATAAATAAATAAATAAATAAACATCCTCTCTTATAGATATAGATACATGTAAGAAGTAGATAGGACATATTATTGTCACGAGCTCACGACTCACGCACTATCAAAAAAGTTGATAACCTTTTTTAGTCATCAGGCCGAAATCTCATAAAACCATGCTATTTTCTCCGCCAAAAAGTTTATGACCTTTTTTAGTCATGAGGTCGAAATGTCATAAAACCATACTTTTTTCCGCCAAAAAGTGACCTTTTTTAGTCATGAGATTGAAGTTTCAGTTCGTGAAAAAATTCCCGCATATATTTTGTTCAAGTATGGGTCACGGACTCACGGCCTTCTGGGAGGCTAAGCCCGGGAAAGATACCATTTTCATGGCACAAATATGACTCTGGACCTTCTTGGAGGCTTAGCACTCGGGGCCCCCTCCCCTTTAGCCCCTGATAAGCTCCGTCCACCGCCCATGGTTCGGATTCCTTATATTGGTGATTATCCACGTAACCCTGGGTCTTCTTCCATATAATCATCATCGAATATACTATATGACATTATTTGGTTATATATTTGGTCATTGCTGTGATTGCTAATTTGCTATGCATAATGCATTGCAATTTGCACTGTTTCTTTCCTGAATCCTCACTTTTTTATTTTTTACTTTTACAGCTCGGGGCCCTGTGCTGCAGCACAATCAGCACCGTGGTAAATCCGGGCCTGGAATTAAGCTTACAGCAAGAGAATTAAAACACGGCCCTGGCAGCTAGGTTGATTTAAACCTGGGTCTAGAGTCCTTTCAGTTTCTCACTATGATTACTCTTTAAGTATACCTATGCATTCGGGCCCTTTTTCGGGGGAAAATGTTCTCTACCTATGACGATATGGAGAAGGACGGAACTATATACAGCGCAAATCACGAAAACAATTAATCAAATCAATTTCCGCAGCAGGCCTTTATCCAGGGTTGCCACTCTGAAAAATTAAAAAACCCAAGTTGGCCGGTCAAAAAAACCCAAGAAACCCAAGTTGCCCAAATCTTCAGAAATTTTCACATTTGTCGTCCAAAAAATTTCTGATGACTTTTTTTAGTCATCCGTCCAAATTTTTGAAAATTTATTTAGACGTCCCAAAAAGTTGATGACCTTTTTTTAGTCATTTGGCCCAAATCTTAAAAATGGCCAAAACTTTCCGGTTCGCAAGCAAAAACCCAAGCTTTTTTCCGAAAAACCCAAGTTTTTCCCGAAAAAACCCTATTTCCCAAGTTTTTTTGTGGCCAAAAAAACCCCCAAGAAAACCCCAAGTTCTTCGCCAAAAAAACCCATTTCCAAGTTCGGATCAAAAACCCAATATCTTGTGAAAAAACCCAAGGAGAGGCAACGCTGCCTTTATCTTGAATTCTACAGCCTCGGTGAAAACACAGAGATCTATAGTATTTTCAGTTACTGGTCATTACGCTTGATCTCCTACCAAACAAGACACAGATACCGCAGTCGTGCAAACAAACCAAAACTTGGTTATTATTCTTCCATATTTCTTAGGGGAAAGCGCGAACGCATTCCCCCACTAACAGAAATTACGCACCCGAGTCACCCACATTTGGGGTGATCGCAAGAGTCAACCCAGCCGAAGTGCAATGGCTGAGCCTCGTCCTGGGAGCACCGCCTACTTGATCGCGGTATCTCCTGTGCCAGGTAAGTATGCTATATTACGCGCTTCGAGGAAATTTATATAATTCTGAACCAGCTAAATGTGGTGTGGAAAAGATTTCCGATCAGAAATTCTCTAATGCAAAACCGCTCTATTTGATATAGCGGAAGACTTTACCTATTTGTGAAAACAGTAATTTTGATGTTATTATTATATCATATAGGCTAATGGAAAATAAAATTAGGGCTATTTTGATAAAAACTAGTAATCGTTGGAGCAAAATGCAGTTATAGGTTTCAAGCCATCTAGCGAATAAGCAATGCAATCTTTTCCTAAGTCAATCCGTAGCCTACTAAAGTCGTGTGGAGTCTGTGGACTACGGATAGGACTTCAGATTGGGTCGTGTACACTGTACGACTGTACGTAATACGTAGGCCTAGTTCCGTCATTTTATTCCGAACTAGGCAAGAAATCGGCTTTTCACTTAGGCTACTTACCCACGTAGGCTACATGAGAAAAAGGCATGCATTCTCAGTTGTAGGTCCTTCTGTCTGGAATAGTCTCCCGTTGCAGATGCGCCTGCTGCCTATAGGGTCGACTCGTCAGTGTTCTACAAGCTCCTTAAGACTTTTTTTGTTTCACCGTGGTTGGACTGGGAGCGCTTCTGAGTGGATTTCTAGAAGAGGCGCTATATC
The DNA here is from genome assembly GCA_945859605.1 of Lumbricus rubellus. Taxonomy (NCBI): domain Eukaryota; kingdom Metazoa; phylum Annelida; class Clitellata; order Crassiclitellata; family Lumbricidae; genus Lumbricus; species Lumbricus rubellus. Next base: position 16,704,042 of record OX243811.1, on the reverse strand, counting down.
AATTCTTGAAATTAATGAAAATGAATGAATGAATGAATGAATGAATGAGAGTAGCAAACAGTGTCAGTGTGTCACGTAGGTGAAGGACAAAAATCTAACTTAGCCTAGTAGTGACTCATGAGAATAGGCATCAGCAGTTGCAAAAGAAATCCTTCATCATAACTTTGTTCAGTGGCGCAACTAGGGGGGTGCTGGGGGGTGCTTGAGCACCCCCCCAGGCTTAAAAGGTGACCCACGCAATTTTTCCAAATCCGATGAGTTTTTTTGGTGCGCGGGGGGGTGGGGGGGGGGGGGTAGGGGTCATTCGGTCTTTAAGATTACACAATCAAGCAAGTTCCTTTGGCACTTGCTACTTCGCACCATCGGCGCTTACAATAATAATTCTGAGCACCCCCCAGGAAAATTTTCTGGTTGCGCCCCTGACTTTGTTCACTGTAGCCCAACAGATACATAAAATTTGGAATATGAAAGCACATTTTATAGGCCTATCTTATGCAGGTATAGGCTACCTTATCCTACCTAAAGTATGTTCCAAGTCGGAATATGTTTAAAATAATTATAGACCTAATTGAGTAGGCCAAATGTCTATGTTCTTCAGATGAACCTGAAGGACATAGGCCTACTAAAATTACAGAATCTTTGGGTGAACCGTAAGCTTATGAGTCCATTCCATGACCAATAATAATTAATTATTATAGGCCATCACAAAAAGTTTCCGATAATCGATCGCCATGCAATTTAAGCTCTTAATTTACTGTCTGCAGGTACACCAAAAGTTAATCGCGGATAGCAATTTATTGGTCTATTTAAAAGAAATTCTTATCTTATCTTTATTCGGTTGACGACTATAATATTATATCAAATCATCACTGAGTGAAGTTTATGTAATAATGTATGATGCATAATCATATTCATTTGTTCTTAGCGATAATTTGTATAGCGCCTCTTTTCAGAGGGTTTATGAGAGACGGCGCTCCCAAACGTCTGCAGCAGTATAGGCCTACGGTCAAATTAAATTGTCTTAGGAAGAGAGATGAATGCTTGAGGAGGGTTCTATCAATTGGTGAAGCGTCAAGGGGAGACCTCAGGCCATTCTGGGTCGAGGTGCTTACCACAGAGAAGGCACAGTTCAAGCTAAGAATGCATGCAAGTATGAGATTGTGTATGAATATGTAAGTGTGTAGGCTTATATATCGATGTATGTGCGTATGTGTATGTGTATGTTCTTATGTACTTGTATGTACGTATACGGCACGCATGTTTTAATGGCTCGAGTAGATCGGGATCTCCGTTCTGCAGCCTGGCTAATTGGACGAATTCGTTAGTTCGCCACTGCTTCAGCTTAGGTCAAGGACTACATGCATGGCACTCTACGCTGGCTCCCTTTCACCCAGCACATCGAGTACAGAATTGCTGCGCTGGTTTCGTGTGTTGTCTCTTTGGCTATAATGCATGCTCCGGCTTATCTACATGTTTGTGAGCTCCTGTCTAGTATCTGTTGTCCTAGCTCGCATGCAGAGCCCTTCGCTCTGTCTCTAGCGGGGAGCTTTTGGTCGCTCGTGGTGGAACCTCAACCTGTCAGCGTCGTGCTTTCTCAGTTGTAGGTCCACCTGTCTGGAATAGTTTCTCGTTATGCGAACGTTGCAGATGCGTCTGTTACCTAGGGTTGACTCATCAGTGTTTTACAGGCTCCTTAAAACTTTTTTGGTTCACTGTGGTTGGACTGGGAGCGCCTCCGAGTATAGGCTTCTGGAACGGTTGCTATATAAATTATTGAAATGAATAAATGAATGAAAAGTACTCTCTAACTAGTAACTACTAAACTTAATTGACCTCAGAGTTTCTAAGGACAAAAACTTCACGTGTATAATTATAGGCTACGACGCTACGTGAGTAATGTTGAAGAGTTGAAAAATACGATAACAGTTCTCAATAGAGCAAGCAAGCAGGTGGTCCGAATAATTATCTGCATGGTTCTGTATAATAATGACGTCATTGTAGTCTTCAGCTTTCTCTCTGCCACGTGATCGTATGGTTGTCGTTGATGTTCAGGTTCATGTTAATCAGACGAGTATTCTGGCAAACACAATCAAACAGACAATGATCACTGAGTTCTTTTATTCGACTTCAAATACAGTATATGCCTAAGCCTATGAATGTGACTAAAATGTGCTCCAACTTGGCTGCGCTTACTAGGCATAGGTACGTAAGTATAAGCTTAGGCTATTCCATAACAGAACCAGCTGCCAAACAGTAGGCCTACTCTGGTGAACAAGTATACCACATATAAAATTCACACAAGACATCAAAAACTACTAAAGCTAAAAACGCTATGTGAACAGCATTCTAGCTGTAAGCGTTTGCCTCATTTTGTTTTTAAGGCTCTTAGCAGTAGGCCTACCGATCATGGCATCTGGAGCGGAGGCTATAGGCTAACCCGAAAACTACTTCGATCGGAACAGGATAATTTGTCTGCTTTTTACCAGTTGCTCCAAACTTTTTTTCGCCATGGCTGGGCAGAGAGCATCTCTGAGTGGTCTTATCGAAATTTTCAAAATGAATGAAATTCCTGAAGTAAGCCTACATTTCCCCTTTAACTGGACCGATTTCTGAACACAGTTTTATGATCTATTTATTACTGTGCAATTGGTTGTCAAAGCTATAATAGGGCCTACTCTGTAAGGTAGAAACCTGCCACTGTAGTTACATATACTAGGCTATACATGATAGGCTATATGTATTACATTACATATGTGTGGCTGTAGTGATGTCTGGCGAGCTGCTGCTCATAATCATGTAAAGATGTGCTCGTTACTTTTGATGGCATCGAATGGAATCGTTTTTACATATTTAATAGCAATTTATTCTGTTCTAGTTAATTAATTTGATAGTTTTTAAACACTGCATTCGTGTGTTTTACGTGTATTTTGGAGTTTTGCAAAGGACCTAGCTTTTCATGACTCTAACGAGCAGTGCTTTGGATTAGAATTTATCAACTTTAATAGGTCTACATATTTAATTTTTAATTTAAAAGGAAACTGTCGGTGTTGAACAGCTTTACGAGTCTTACCTGATTGGCGCCATCGTAAATGATTTGTGAGGAGTCGACTGGAGTGTCGTCTGCTATTACATTCGTTATCCTTCTCTCTAAGCCCCACAATTCAACTGTGTTAATCACCAATCCCGCAGGGTCAGTATATGAGTTCTCTTTAACCTGTAGAGTTAAAGTCTCCTGCAGAAAACAGATAGGTAGGCCGACATAGACTATAGCCTAATATCAATTGCCTGGTAATAATTAAAGGCTTTAATTAGTCTGTCTAAACTCTAAACTACAAAATCGCATAGCACTGCGAGCAATTAATCTACATTAAATCTAGCAGATTTTTAAATGTAAACTAGCAGACCTACATGTAGCCTATGCTTTCCTCTACTTCGTGTTATCTATGCACGTTTTGCACTTATTCATCATAGGCTAGTGCTACCAAGTCTTCTATGATTTACGGTATTTACCTAAAGTAGGCTACTTTAGGTAGCCTACGCACTTAGTATACAGTCTGCTTCGGGTTTCCGTTTGATGATTAGCCAATTGTAGGCCTACAGCAAATGTAGAATACACTGCACAAAGATGGACAGAATGAATGACAACAAGTTTAAAAAAACTGTAGGCCTATATTTTAATGTTGCATTAGGCGATAGAAGTATGAAGAGACCTCTATAAACAGTATATGGTATAACATTGGTACCAGTATTTATTCAGAGGCAGTTGGTGATATATTGGTTTAGGCTTATGTAATCAGATAAACTCTTCTCATGTATAATTTATTGACTGAAAACTTGCCAGTGTACAGGTGAATTCAACCAGTAAGTATACGTTCCTCTCGATGGTTTCTAGAAAAACCAGATTATAATAAATTAGTGCAAATGCAAATGAAACGCGATATAAAGTATCCGGTAATCGTAGCCTTAAACAGTTGCTTTGCATGGACAGAAGCCTAAAATATGTGACTATAAATATTATTATATGCAGTTCATGGTTGAGAAAACCTTCTTTGTAATTAATTGGTCAGTGTTGTAAATCTGATGCTAATACCAAGTGGAGTAAGCCAAGTATACCCAAGCGTTGCAGAAATAGGCGACTTTTTCGAAATGGTCGATGTTTTCACTTGACCGGTGAACATTTGTAGCAGTAGGACTACTTCATCTTATAAACAGGACTGCACATTAGGCCTATATAGGCCTATACAATGTCTTCCGACATTTTTTTCGGCCTAGGCATGCAGGATGGATATAACTTACCAAATGATTCACCATCATCCCAGAAGAGATTTCCTTTCGCTTCATATCCTGGCCCTTGACTAAGAGCAACTATTAAACCCATCGGATTTTTGCGACTGAAAAAGCAAAAACACAACTTGTTATCGTTTGCAAAATGCTTGTGAACAGCAACAAAGCTGAACGTTCAAGAACGAAAGTTTCAAGAGATTAATGAAATGAATGTTCAATATGCGCTCGATGTCCTAACAAAACTCATAATTATTATTATGATGAAATATACTTTGCTTCCATCATGTGAAGCAAGTAATTGTGATCTATCTTAGCGAGTTGTGAAGACTCACATGTTTCTAACGTGAGCAGTGCGCATGAGAAGTCGTCTATTATAGTCGCAACCGTGTAGCTGTGTAGTGTGTACTCCACCCTTAGCATATTTAATAATACTGCATCAAGCGTAGGCTACTTCGGACTTCCAACATGCAATAAAAAATCCACGATCGAATAAGATAATTTTTTCAAGTGTTGGTGGCGTTCAAGAAAGAATTATAAGCTTAGGCCTAATAAGAGCACAACGGACTGACTAGACAGAGCGCTAGTGAATGAGACGGTGCTCTATGCGGCTAATAATCGGCTACCCTATGCCTGGCTTTCGACTGATTCTTTAGAAATTTGGAGATTATGCTACGACTACGTAACTAGGGAAAGTATAACTGATATCACAAACTGCAGCTGATGAATTGATAGACATAATTATTACATTGTATATGTCACATATAATTGTACACATGTGCACGAATTCTTTTCCTACCTAAAAAAAGTGGTATTGCTTGGTTCTTGCCAAGGGATGATGCGACCTCCTCTGACGTGCAGATGGATCTTATCCAGAGGTGCACTCAGATTTCGATGTTCGCCTGCACTGTCGAAGGAACTGCCCTGTCATAACAATGAAAGACAGGGAACCTAATGAAAGAACAAAATTAATAGAGTCCAAAGATCAACTAAGTATAGAGCAAACACATCTTTCTGAAGAAGGTTCAAAGATACGTTTGCGGAATAACTACAATCATCTGTCACACCAATTAGCCTAATCGTGGCTTTGCGCGATTCTGTATAGCCTATCTGTTACAAAACATTGCTAAAAACCTCAATAGGGCTATATCTGAACGAAGTGACTAGCGGACCGCCAGGCGGCCCCCCAATTTCAATTACTAGCGGACCGCCAGTCACGTGTAACCTGTCACGTGAGTAGCGAGTCTTGATTCTTGAATATTGTTACAATGGTGGCAGTTACCGATAGTGTGTTTTATGTCGGAAAAAAATTCTAGAAACAAGGAGAAGGGAAACGAGAAACCATTTAGATGATGTAGTATAAATAGAAGTTTGATTAACGACGATAAATTTTGGTGTAAATAGAATTTGATAATCCTGTCAACAGCGGTCCCAAATTTTACCACTCATCCCAACATGCAAAGCGTGAGGGTCGGTTAGGGCTCAGGTTAGGCGTCGTGAGGGTCGGTTAGGGCTTAGGTTAGGCGTCGTGAGGGTCGGTTAGGGCTCAGGTTAGGCGTCGTGAGGGTCGGTTAGGATTAGTTTTAGGGTTAGTGCAGTCATTCTGCTGAAATTGCAGCTGAACTGATGAACAATCGTCGATACGTCGCGCTTTAATTTGATTGCATTCGTTGGCAGCCATATTGTCTGGCGGTCCGCTAGTATTCCGTATTGGACGGCCGCCACTGGCGGTCTGCTAGTATTTGAAATTCGAGGGCCGCCTGGCGGTCCGCTAGTCACAGCCATATCTGAATGAACCTAAACCTCAGTGCCATCTATTGAAATATTTTGGTGTCTCGAAGTCATCAAGTTGATATCATTGAGCAAAGACTTACCCCATAATAATCATACCATCTTCCACTTGGAAAATAAGCGTTAACAAAAGTAACTTTCTGAAATAAACAATAAAAATAGGATATAATATGTCGTAGCAAAAAATCAATTTGACACGGACAGTTTCAATTTCATAGGCTATGCATGCTCATGTTTTATGTATTGCAGACCAACGCTTATAGTAATGAGGACATTTTCTTTCTTTGCATCGTTTTTGCATTGTGTAAAGTTAAGTAAAATGTTTTTGAACAAAGACTAAAATGACATCCTTTTCAGATTCGTTACTTTGAGAAACTGCTGGCAATAAACCTAAATGCTACGCCTCTAATACTGTGAATTTTCTACAAAATACCAACTATAAGCTAGTCAGATTTGGGCGGCAGGAAGAAATATAAGAGTCTCGGACACACAAATAATATATTTTATAGGCAACTCTGACTTCCATTTCTTTGAGGGAAAGAACCGATCAACGGCGATCATACCTATGTAGGGCCTATACCGGTACACACGTTGATGATGCATCGGGTTGAACTGATATCTAGACTGTGTATCAGATGAGTTTATTCCGATGACGCGACGGGACATAAATTCATCTGTTATTTTAACAAAACTCTACAGTCTACACTTTTACAAAGGATGCGAAAGCCAAACCTCACCTCTTCCATAACTGGAGAAATCAGAAGAGAACTGCCCCACAGAAACTGACGGTCTATTTCTCTGGCCGTCAGGTCGGTTGGAAATCTAAAGCACGGAAAAGTAGTGGATATGAAACAGCAAATCTAAGGTAGTTCTGGGAACCAGATTAAACAATACATCTAGAATTAAAGAGATTATGAGTTTATTATATTCGATCTGTTGGAGAGCAATGAGTTCATACAGATAAACAGATAACAAACAGGTAGACCCTATAGTATAGGTCGAACATGGTCATCAATCTACATGGTCATTGATGGCCTTTCGTTATTTGACTCACTCATTGACAAGCGGTCTAACGACGGTGTTGCCGAAGGTGTGAGCCTCGTAGAGAAGAGTGTAGAGGAAAGGCAACAATTTGTATCTCGTCATGAGAACTTCTCTCGATGATCGTATCATCTCTGGTCCAAAGGCTGCAGGATCTTGATCCTAGAATACACAGTAATGTACAGACCATAATACTAATCAGTCAATCGATCAATCATTTACTCAATCAATCTGACAATCAATAGCAACATCATTAGCAGGGTTAATAATTATTAGGTCTGTTTGAGAACACTGCCAAATCGGTTTCATGTGTCCTATATAATTATACTTTCGCTGCTTAGAAGTTGAGATTTGTCTTAAGTTTAAAAAGGTTCGTCATGAGAGCGTGGGGTCAACAAGTCTACATTGCCGAAAGCGCAGCGTTCGTTGACCAAAAACGTATTGAGAGCAATTATAGTTCTGTCAAATAGAGGCTGACTCGTTTTGAATCAATTTATATTTGGTTCATATGCTGGTGCTGGTCTTACCGGCCATGTTTCCGCATTGTGATTTCTTGAGTACGGATAGAATGCTCCAAGCTGCATCCATCGTTGACACATTTCTTCCGTTGTTCCATACCAGAATCCACAGATGTCGGCACCAGTCTGAGGAGGAGGAGGAGGAAGAGCAACGAATAAAATAACCGTCAAGAGCTCAATCAACGCTTTGCTATAGTTTTGTAGCTTTGCTAACTCTAGAATATGCATTAAATTAATAGAACAGAATATTGAAAAAATTAGCTAATTGTAAGAAAAGGGTGAATGAATCGTGCGATAAATAGAAACAGAAAGTAGAAAACATAATTAAATTTATTAGTAGAGCACACCTAATAGAAACCATTGTGAAAAAAAATGTTTCAACTGATCTCATCAGACCAATACTTAGGCTAATGACCAATCTAAATAGCGGACTAACCCGAAACATGCTGATTAGGCCTACTAAGACAATTATGTTCAACATAGGCTAATATTTATTGCTATGGAGATGCAACACTAGCCTACACATAAAATGTCTAGACAGATATTTGGTGTAGAAATTCGTAAAACTTACATAAGAAAATCCAAACAGACTGTACTCGAGCATTCCTATGCACAAAGAAATCCATTTAAAATAAGTAGGCCTATGATACGTCGTTAATCAGCAGATTCTAAACATTTTTTAAGACTTCGAGTTCATTTTCCATTCAGTGTAAACCAACGACAGTTTAATCTACAAGTGGTTGAAGCTCATCGACGCAGACTCCCATATTTTAAGTAGGCCTACTAATGAAACTCTTAAAACAGCAGGCCTAATACGTGTAGGCGGCCTACATGTAACACTGTGGAATCTGTAGTTCGTGTGAAAGTGTGAGTGGAATTGCAGTAGCAGTTTGTGGAGAGTGTTATAATTGTTTGTTGATAATATCAACAAACAATTAATATTATTAGTTTCATGTTCTGACCAATAAATTATGAAAACAGAAAACACACTAGTTTTATCATGACTTTTAGCCTACAGCCCTACACTTATACATAGGCCTAACCGCAATTCGAACTACTGAACTGAAGCTATTTGTGAGAACAATGACGTGCTCTGATATACTATTCATTGTGATTCATGATTTGAATGTCATGTGTAAACACTATAGACTATACAGTACTATACATTGTGTCAGATACTTGCCTACGATTGACCAAGCCATCTGTGGCCACTGACTCTGATTGTCACCCAACCAGTGAGCTGAATATTTCTGAGTTCCGGCAAAATTTGACCTCGTCAGAACTAGAGGTCGTTTGGCAGGAAATAACTGTCTCATTGTACTGTAGAAAATAAATAAGAAATTCATCAATGACTTCAAGTAATCATAATCGTATTCGCAAACATTAATTCATTCATTCGTTGGGAAATGTAGGCCTATATAGCGCTCTTCAAGAGAACTACTCAGAGGCGCTCATCCAATTGAGAGCGCCTTTTCAAGAGACTCTTCTGAGTCTTCATATTTGATAGCAGAATATAATTTCCAGCAAACCAATCAAACAAACAAGATGTCTAGAACATAGCGAGAGGACGCTTAACAGTCACGTGACCAACATAGAGGGATCGTTCGATAACTAATAGCCTACTGTCGTTTTTCCAACACCCCCACTCGACAGTACCCCAATCTAACATTAGTTATCAATTATCAAGGCACAAGCCAATCTTATCTCTTAAGTTACACAGCTTGTCCCTTGTTAGTGATTTGGTCATAATGTCTGCAAGCATTTGGTCACTAGGGCAATACTCCAAGTTAATTATCCCACGAAACTGTAAGTCTCGAAGATGATGATGTCGAACATCTATGTGCTTGGTTCTTGCATTGATTTTCTCGTTGCTTGCAATCTTGATGCATCCTTGATTGTCCTCATACAGAGTCGTTGATTCAATGCACGGTATATGTAGATCAGATAACAACTGTCTCAACCAAACCAATTCTTGACTTGCCAAAGAAGCAGCAATATATTCTGCTTCTGTAGATGACAGAGCTACGGATATTTGCTTTTTCGATATCCATGAAATCACTCCTTCTCCGAGCTTAAACAGGTATCCACTGGTTGACTTGCGATCCGATCTGTCGCCTGCCCAGTCTGCATCAACATACCCAATCAGTTTCAGATCTCCAACAGCATCAAGCTTTAACTTCAAGTGAATTGTTTCCTTGAGATATCTGATAACTCTCTTTACTGCAGTCCAATCACACTGACGTGGTGAATTGACTTTCCGACATAAAATGGAAACTGCGGCTGCAATATCTGGTCTTGTTGTAGTAGCTATGTACAACAATGCCCCCACTGCTTGTCGATATTGTTCATTTGAGCTGAGCAAATTTTCTTCTCCTGTTATATTTAAATAGTCCACATGCATTGGTGTTGCACATCCATTTGCATTCATTAAACCAATCTCAGAAATAACTTCCTGAATTTTATTGATTTCAGAAATCAAGTAATTGCCTTGTTTGTCCTTTTCAATTTGAATTCCCAGGTATAAACTGACTTCACCTAAATCCTTTATTTCAAATTGCTGACTTAACATGTTTGCTGTTTTCTTGATCATCTCTGCATTTCCACAGATCAGCAGATCATCAACATATAACAATATGTAAACAATCACGTTGTTGCACTTCTTTGTATACAGACACAGATCAGCTTCACTCTGTTGGAATCCATCTGATTTCAGAATAGAGTCTATTTTCTGATTCCAACTTCTGGCTGATTGCTTAAGTCCATAAATGGCTTTCTTTATTTTGCAAACCTTTTGCTCTTGACCAATTTCTGTAAAACCTTCTGGTTGATTCATGTAGAGTTCTTCTTTGATTTCTCCATTCAGAAAAGCTGTTTTGACATCAAAATGATTCACTTTCAAATTCTTTGATGCAGCAACTGTCAACAATGTTCTCAAAGTTGTATGTCTTGCTACTGGTGCGAACGTATCTTCATAGTCCTCACCAAATTTCTGAGAGAAACCTTTAGCTACAAGACGTGCTTTATGTCTTACATTTCCTTCGGCATCGTGTTTCAACTTAAACACCCATTTGCAGTCTATTGCCTTCTTTTCTGCTGGTAGATCACACAATGTCCAAGTTTTATTCTCCTTGTGTGAATTCATCTCTTCTTGTGCTGCTCTCATCCAGTTTTTCTGTTCATCTTCTGTTAACATTTTCATCTCATTCCATGATGAAGGTTCCTTTCTGATTTCATTTTGAACCATTAATGATAGTCTTTCTGCTGGTATGCCTTTGTTACTTCTGGTAGATCTTCTGGGTTGACTGATATTTTCATCTGTTATTTCAGTGTCAGCTGTTTCAGTTTTGTCATCTTCATTGACTTGATTAACATTTTCTGTAGGCATCTGAGTTTTGACTTCATTTTCATTTTTAACTGGCTCTGATTTTAATTCTGTGTTCTCTGGATTTATAATTACTTCTGTAATTGTCATCCCATCTGATTCCTGTTCATCAAATGTTACACTGCAACTGATTATGATTCTGTTTGAATCTTTCAACAGCAACCTGTATCCTTTTGATTGTTCACTGTATCCTACTAGGATTGTTTCAATTGCTCGATCATCGAATTTAGTTCTCTTTTCCTTTGGAATGTATGCATATGCCTTGCATCCAAATATTCTGATATGTGAAAGATCTGGCTTTTCTCCATTCCACAATTCAAAAGGTGTTTTATCTGTAGCCTTCGTTGGCAGTCTGTTTTGCAAGTACACTGCTGTCATAACTGCTTCTCCCCAGTACTTCAGCGGTAGTGCTGCATCGAGTAGCATACATTTTGCCATTTCGATTATTGATCGATTCTTTCTTTCAGCTACTCCATTTTGCGATGGTGAGTATGGTACACTCGTTTGAAGTTGAATTCCTTCCTGCTTCAAATAGTTTCTCAGATTATTTCCAGTATATTCACCACCATTGTCCGATCTTAGGATTTTCGGTTTACTTTGAAACTTATTACTGACTTCTGCAATGAATTCTTGAAATTTCTCGAATACTTCATCCTTCCTTTGAATAAGATAGCATTTTGTATATCGTGAAAAATCATCAATAAATGTCACAAGATATTTGCTTCCTCCTGATGACATTGTTTTCATTGGACCACAAACATCACTGTGGATCAAGTCCAACGGATGTTCTGTGCGATGTGTACTGGCTTCAGGATATGGTTTCTGTGTGGCTTTTCCTTTAATGCAATGTTCACATTTCACCTTTACATTACATTCTCTGATTTGAATTCCTGTGGCAATTCCTTGCTTGTTAATATCTTTAACAGCGTTTGGATCTCTATGCCCTAAACGTCTGTGCCACACATGAATACAATTTTCATGTTTAGTTTCGAACTTGGCCATGTTGGCAACTTCAGGAATATTCTTACATGACAACTTGTATAAATTGTTTTCAGACTTTCCCACAGCCAACAACTTTCCATTGTATTTGATCGAACACTGGTTACCCGAAAATTCAATTTCTTTTCCTTTGCTTGCCAGTTGCTTTACAGATAACAAACTTCCTGTTAATCCTTGTGAATATAAAACATTTGTGACTTTAATTCTATTCACTGTGCCATTGTCTAAAATGCATTCCAGAAAACCATTTCCAATTCCATCTGCAATTAGACATGTTCCATTAGCAATGTAAATTTTGTCAGACTTCGTTTGGTCCAGTTCTTCAAAGAAATTCAGATTGTTTGTCATATGGGTTGTGGCTCCGGAGTCTATAAACCAGTCACTTGTTCTCTGACCAATGCCGATTGTAAAACTGTTGTGATTAGTGTCACCGTTGCCTGGATCACTCAATCTTTCTGTTACGACATTTTTGGCTTTGTGTTTTAATTTTGGCTGTTTATTTTCTTGCTCCATTCTTGCCTTCCATACTCTACAATCTACTTTTAAATGACCTTGCTTTTTGCACACAAAACAACTTCTTGTTTCTCTGTCTTTATGCTGATTGTCATGACGATAGTTGGTGCGATTGCTGGGTCTTGTATTGCTTGAGTACATTGCTGATTCATCTTTTGCTTCTGTTGAATCATTTTCTGAATCTTTCTTGCGCTTGTATGCATCAACAAGCTTGTTTTTAACATATTCTAGAGTAAGTTCATCTTCCTCTCTGGCTTCTAAAGCTGTTATCAATGTTTCGTACTCATCTGGTAGACCACAAAGCAATAGAGTCGCCACCTGTTGATCAGTTACTTCTTCACCAACACCACGCAATTGCTCAACGAGTTGCAAAGCTGCACTTATGTATTCCTGCATGTTCTGATTATTCTGTAGCTTTATCTTGTATAGCTTTTTACGCAGATACATCTTACTGCTCAGATTCGATCTTTCATGCACCTTTTGTAGCTCCCGCCACATTTCTCTTGCACTGTTACAATTGCAAATGTGTATTAACTGGCTATCTTCAACTGATAAAGATATCGTGCATTGTGCCTTCTCGTTCTTTCTCTGCCAACCGTCTGGAACTGGATCAGGTGTGTCGTCATTCACAACTGTCCATAAATCGTCTTTAATTAATAACATTTTTACCTTGAATTTCCAGACTTGATAATTGCTGTTGTTCAATTTTGTTATCGTAAACTTTGTTTCGTTTGATTCCGCCATTTTGTGCTTCTTCTTTGACTAGCTGACTCACGCGACTTGTTAGCGATTTTTACCAACGCTCGAACATAGGTTTACTATCGAAACGTTCCGATTACTTTTAAACCTACAAAGTCGCATATTCCGAGTCACTGTCTTATTTCTAAACTTTTAAGCATTACTTGGTAACTGGCCGGTAGCTGGGCCCATAACCTGATAGCAGAATATAATTTCCAGCAAACCAATCAAACAAACAAGATGTCTAGAACATAGCGAGAGGACGCTTAACAGTCACGTGACCAACATAGAGGGATCGTTCGATAACTAATAGCCTACTGTCGTTTTTCCAACAATATTGACGTTTTGGACGTAGGTGAGTCTATAAAAGCAACACGAGAGTTCAGCAACTTATGAGTCGATTATTTCACGTTAGTTCGACATAGTTCATTCTTCTGCCTTCGATCCTTAATTGCAGTTAAGAGTAAGCCTAGCGGTGATCAGATCATATCAGAGGATGCAATTTACAGGGATTTACTTCACGACTAAATTCGGCGATCAATGGCTAAAAACAGTTTGAGCATAGTCATGAAGAATTCAAACTAATCAGAGCAATTGTTAGAACTTTTAGGAATTTGTTAGAACTGCACAACCCCTCAATTGGTCGTCTTCGTTCCTTACATTTCCATCATCCATGGTAAACTACTCCCAATTGGATGACAATGACCCTTACACTATTTTTAACTGCACAGAAGTGCTTCTACAACTGTACAAATCCATTTTCAACTGCACATCTTGTAAAGAACTGCACGCTAAAAAAGCCTTGAATCAAAGTCAGCTAATTATTCAGAATAGAATCAATTGCAGTTCAGAGGAAATTAACTCATTATAGTGAATGAAATAAGTAAACATTGTCTGGATCCACATGTCAATTAAGTTAAGCGAGAGCACCACCTACTTGAATGTTGTCATAGCCATAGCGTGACCATACAAGCTATGAACATCGTAATGTAAACCCCAATGTTGAACAGCATCCATGCAAATCGTCTTGTCGTACATCAGTCCACCGAGAATGTCTACAAACAGACATAACTGTTAAACAAAATCACTTGCATATGTATAGCGCACCAGACACTTTTGTGCCCATCGTTTGGGCACAAAGATAATATGGCGCATAAACTTTAGGCGCAATGACTTTGGGCTCTAAGACGATCGATCGAGTGAGAAAGGCATCATCGAGAAAACCGAGACCGAGTAAATCAGACGTGCGATCTGGTCATAGAACTGGATGAGAAGAACAACACAGGCCACGTGCGTGTGTACTTTATCGAATGGTCTGAATTGCATGGTTAGAATAACTATAGAAAAGAATTCTGAGGCATTTACTTGGCAGATATGGTGGAAAGTTGAAGTTGTTTCGCTCGCAACCGCTGGTTGAACCCTGGATAAAATTCGAAGGTTCGTTCATATCCTGTAATGTAGAACAAACAAACAATAATGGAACGTAAACATGAACGTATTCTTATAATTTATTTTCAAAAATTATATGTTCCTGCGACGGTCTATAGTAGTCAGCATGCTTGGCTGCCAAATGAAGGGTCGGGTCGGTGGGTCAAAGCAGAGGCAGAAATCTGCATCGTATAATTCAGCTCCAGAAAGGTTATTGAGCTCTATACTAAAAACGAATATTTTTATACAACACGACAGACGATTGTCGTGCAAATTGCAACATCTTAGAGAAAATAGCATGTCCATAATTATGTGACCAAGGGCAGCAAATTGAACCCCGCCCGGAGCGGCATTTCAGTTCCATGTGCCGCTGCATGAGTCCTAGGCATCAAACAGCAGGTCGAGCTCGAGACGGCGCATGCGGGGGAGGTGCGAGACGGTAGGACCAAGTGTACAGCGAAGTGATTTTCGATGCAATTCGCTCAAACTGTTTCCTCATGCAATGCGTAGTTAAATCGACTATACAACTATACCGAGACTCCGTATACTTACAGATTCAGGTGTCGCTATACTAACCGTGCAGTGGCGGCGCCAGGGGGGGGCTAGGGGGGGCTAAGCCCCCCCTATCGGCGGCTCAGCCCCCCCAAACAAAACGAGGAAAATTTATACAACTGCTAACTTTGAATAAGAAAGCTAGACAGTGACCAACGGTAGGCTAATGAAATCATGCAACTTTGTAGCCCAATCATAGCGTAGAGTGCTTATCCTAATATCCGCATATAATACAGTTGAGGTCAACAGAGCCTAAAATGCGTTGGTGGCTGGGGCTCTGCCCCAGACCCCGCTGTTTTCATGATTTTATCGTTCATAAAGAGCTGTCAAAAGGAGCTAAAAAGGGCTCCAGTTGAGGTCAACAGAGCTAAAAAATGCGTTGGTGGCAGGGGCTCTGCCCCAGACCCCGTTGTTTTCATGATTTTATCGTGCATAAATAGCTGTCAAAAAGAGCCTAAAAAGGGCTCCAGTTGAGGTCAACAGAGCGAAGGATGCGTTGGTGGCTGGGGCTCCGCCCCAGACCCCGTTGTTTTCGTAATTTTATCGTGCATAAATAGCTGTAAAAAGAGTCTTATAAGAGCTCCAGTTGAGGGCAACAGAGCTAAAAATTTGTTGGTGGCTGGGGCTCCGCCCCAGACCCCGTTGTTTTCATGATTTTATCGTGCATAAATAGCTGTCAAAAAGAGCCTAAAAAGGGCTCCAGTTGAGGTCAACAGAGCGAAGGATGCGTTGGTGGCTGGGGCTCCGCCCCAGACCCCGTTGTTTTCGTAATTTTATCGTGCATAAATAGCTGTAAAAAAGAGTCTTATAAGAGCTCCAGTTGAGGGCAACAGAGCTAAAAATTTGTTGGTGGCTGGGGCTCCGCCCCAGACCCCGTTGTTTTCATGATTTTATCGTGCATAAATAGCTGTCAAAAAGAGCCTAAAAAGGGCTCCAGTTGAGGTCAACAGAGCGAAGGATGCGTTGGTGGCTGGGGCTCCGCCCCAGACCCCGTTTTTTTTAAATTTTATCATGCGTAAATAGCTGTAAAAAAGAGTCTTATTAGAGCTCCAGTTGAGGTCAACAGAGCTAAAAATTCGTTGGTGGCTGGGGCTCCGCCCCAGACCCCGTTGTTTCAGGATTTTATCGTGCATAAATAGTTGTCAAAAAAGAGCCTAAAGGGGCTCCAGTTGAGGTCAACAGAGCTAAAAAAATGCGTTGGCGGCTGGGGCTCCGCCCCAGACCCCGCTGGGGGAGCTTACGACGCTCCCCCAGACCCCCTAGTCGGTACGGGCTTCGTGCCTTCGGCACTCGCAGCTTCGCGCCTTTGGCGCTTGCAATAATTATGAGGGAGAAAGGACTTAGGGCTTCAGCCCCCCCAAACCAAAAATCCTGGCGCCGCCACTGTAACCGTGTTTGCATAACCGGCGTATAGCAACTGCATTTTCTGCAGGTAGACAAATTACATTGTACAATGTAGCCATTGTAGCCTACTGATGGAAATACTGAAGTGATAGGATGTTTCTTACAGTCCACAGAGCATCATATTGGACGCCCCATCGAGAGCCATTGTAGAAGTCTTGACACTGCGTTGTCCACCAGGATGTGACGTTTTCTCCAAGGCTGAAATCTGGATAATAAGACTTTCCCGGCCAAACCTAAGTAATTACAAACTAATAAACAACTCACTTGGATTTGTTTCAATTTTAATTGTTTTATTCAGAAAGCGGATTGTATTGATAGGATCACTGCGAAGTGACACTTTACAGTGGTCTTATTATCAGTATAGACCTACATAGTCGAAATGAATTTCTTGTACTGTTGTCTGTTGATCTGTGAAGGTGGTGGTGGTGGTGGTGGTGATGATGACAGTAGTGGTGGAGCTGCTGCAGTGTGGCTGCTAGGAGCCTTTACAGTATTGAAAGTGGCGGATGAGGTGGTTTCGGTGATGGTATATGATGGTGATCATTGACATTTTGAACATGCAACTGATTCGGATCAACCGATATATTAAGACGCAACAAATTAAACGAGATGCAAATCAGATGACGGTGAATAGACTTTTAAATTGTCTATTCGCTCTTTCTATAATCTATATGAATTACCTCTCCCTCCAGTATTTCTCCGTTCCTGTCTCGGACGAATATGTTTGAAGCGATACCATCGGTGAGAGGTTTGTATGTACCGTTGAGTTTATCGTTAATGATCGTCTGATCGCACCCGATGCCATGGTCCTTTTCAACACCACACAACATCATACTATACGTCATCTAATACTGGTTTAGTTGGCAGAATTAGTAGCATTACAAAAAATCATGCTATACAATGGTTTGTCTGTTCACACGAGCTATGTAATTATATGAATGGGGCAAGAGAAGTCAAGGAAAGGCCAGAAAATACATAGATCTATAGGAAAGTAATGCAAGATGAGGCAAAAGAAGATAAAACTGAGTGTAGGCTTTTGAGAGGCGCTGACAATCAATCGCGGATAAGTTCTACTATAGGACCACAATAGCATTCCTAGGGCAAATGGTGAATATAAATTTACATATAATATGCATTTTGATGTTCTGACGCTGCTTCCATTACCTTATGTCACTAATTTTTTTAATTTCTTCTCTCGTGGCCTTGCGCACTGGGAGCGCCTCTGAACGGTTTACCCTATAGTAGAGGCACTTTATAAATGTTTTAATACAATACAATATACAATACAATTGTCAGTCGATAAGTGCAACTACGTCCTGCGGACTTTATTCAGCTACATAGTCAATCCTCATCCACATTAAGACATGGACGAGAAACTCTGAATATAATATTTTGAGATACATCAACACCGGATCAACACCAGATATCAACGCTCTGTTGCTCTGGAACGAGACCCCGTCAGAAGTGAGTGTCCTCTTTTCCAAAGATTTATTTACATACAGGTACAGATGAATTTGCTGTTTACAATGGACTTCAACATCATTCAAGCTAACAATGAGTGCACTCAAGAGATACTCAGCCGAACTACGAAATGTTAAGTAGCAGAAAGAATATTATTGTCGATGTCTGTCAATAGTGGTGCGGCAAATAAAAAATGCATTCACATTGTGCGTTTGTGTTATGCTGTAGGCTACTTTAATTAATGTTTTATGCAATCGTAGGGCCTATGCAAAACTCACCAGAATGATTATGTATTTCTGGCCATTTGCGTGAAGCTCATTGACAAACTGTGGTAGACCATCGTATGAGACCTTATCATAAGTGAAATCAAGTTTGGACTCCATGTAATCAATATCTCCATATTGGATATCCTAAGCACAAAAGCATTTCAAATCTGTTTTTAGTCTAAAGAAATATTACTGGCCTTACAATCATAAAGATATAAATACCAAGCACATTTTCACGTGTAAAATAGGCTATTCGGATTTACATAAAATGTGAGAGACGAGCTCACTTAAAAAGGGTTTGCGGACGTTTCGTCTACGGACGATTCGTCATGGACGGTTCGTCATGGACGATTCGTCAGCTGGACGATTCGTCCATGGACGATTCGTCAGTGGACGATTCGTCACACGGACGATTCGTCAAGCGGACGATTCGTCCATGGACGATTCGTCAGTGGACGTTTCGTCACACGGACGATTCGTCAAGCGGACGATTCGTCTACGGACGATTCGTCTATGGACGATTCGTCTGTGGACGATTCGTCCACCCGTGTTGGATTAGATACGAACTGACTGAAAAGAATTATTGTTACATGGAAGTCGAATTGATGAGAATCGTTTTACCTAAATATTGTTATGTAGATCAATAAATAAATACTGTTTTAACAGAAGTTGGATTGATTGAAAAATAGTTGATGCTGAAAGAAAAGCTGGAACGATGAAAAGAATTCTTGCGTAAATGGAGGTGGGATTGACTCTTTGTTCAAATGATGGCACATGGATACCACTGCCACGAAATGAATGTGTGGCCTATGCTTTTAATACTTAATATTTATTTTACATCATAATATTTAAAAGAACACTTATTTTCAACAATTCGACTTCCATAAAACAAGAATTATTTTCGTCAGTCGTATTGTAATCCACCACGGTTCGACGAATCGTCCGTGTGACGAATCGTCCACTGACGAATCGTCCATAGACGAATCGTCCGCTTGACGAATCGTCCGTGTGACGAAACGTCCACGGACGAATCGTCCATAGACGAATCGTCCGCTTGACGAATCGTCCGTGTGACGAATCGTCCACTGACGAATCGTCCATGGACGAATCGTCCAGCTGACGAATCGTCCATGACGAACCGTCCATGACGAATCGTCCGTTGACGAAACGTCCGCATACGCTTAAAAAGTGGTCAATAGAAAGTATCAAGCACTATACCTACACAGAACAAAAAACTGTAGAGAGAAGCAGCCTTATTGTAGCTAAGTTTTGCCATTTTTTTATTAATGGTAAAGCACAGAGTCTTTAAATAATTGTTTCGATGATATAATTATCAGAGCACAGCTTAGAATTTTCAATTTTTTTTTAACTAATTAAATTTAGTCGGCTGGCAGCAGAAGGAGCAGAGGGAGCAAATTGTGAATCGATGATCCACGTTTTCTATGTAAGTCTAAACCAAGGATACTCGCCTGTGGAATGCCAGCTTCCCGATTCCTTCGAACGACTTCCTGAACATGCGAGAGATTCTGGTAACCCCATCGACTCAACTGGAAACCCAGAGACCAGTAGGGTGGCATCAGAGGTCGACCAACAGCCTTTCAACCATGCAGCACATACAGAAGATCAATAATTAGAAACCATTACAACATTAACAGCATCTTCACATGTTTATTGGGTCAACAGATAACAGCCTACATGCGAACATAACCAAAATGTTCGTTGTAGAAAAGTAGAAATATGTTTTGAAAACTACAAACAACCATGTTAGGTAATGTGATCAAGCGCATATTTAGGCCTAACTGATTATTCCTTATATACGGAATAAAAACTTAAGCACTTTAGTGCAACAAGCCAGAAAAAAGCAATGTTTAAAAAGTTGTTTGGTCACTGTATTAGTCTCGTGATTTCAATACTGCAGAGTGAAATCATTGAAGGGCGGAGATTGATCGTTGCATTAGCAGTTACATCAATTATGAGTTCAACATCTGCTGATCCAGACAATCTCATTTTCATTATTATGTCTTTAGAAACATTAATCGTCAGATGCGTGTTCTTGGACAAAAGAATTTATCGGGCAAAATACAAGACGGACAGCAGCATCACAGCAGACAGACAATGTCACAGGAGGGAAACCGATATTCTAACCGATAACACAGAGGTGACTGCATGGAAACGCAGTCTATAGGCTAATGGCCTATAACTGCGTGTGTTTGTTGGTTTTTTAACAAGCCAATGTTTACTGTAGTAAACAACGAGCTATGCAGTGGCGGCGCCAGGATTTCAAGTTTGGGGGGGCTGAAGCCCTAAGCCCAACTAGAACATTTTTTATGAAGCGCCGAAGGCGCGAAGCTGCGAGTGCCGAAGGCATGAAGCCCATACGACTAGGGGGTCTGGGGGAGCGTTGTAAGCTCCCCCAGCGGGGTCTGGGGCGGAGCCCCAGCCGCCAACGCATTTTTTTAAGCTCTGTTGACCTCAACTAGAGCCATTTTCAGGGTCTCTTTGCCAGCTATTTATGAATGAAAAAATCATGAAAACTTAAATAAGAAGTCGTTTTGCAGAGTCGCAGACTAGCTACCAGTATGAGAATGCCAAAATGTTATTGTAAAAGAAATGGGCTTAGTCTTTAGGCTACTATAATCACAAAAGTTAAAAGTTTAGGCCTATTATAATAGTCTAACATGTTTATAACTAAAGACTACTGTTATAATTATGGGTAGGCCTACTATATAAGAAAACCCTAGGGGCATGTCATATGTAACCTATGTAGGCCTTTTTGTAGGGGGTTTTACGGGCACAACCAGTGGCGGCGTCAGGATTTCAGGTTTTTGGGGGATGAAACCCAGGGTCGCAAGTAGAACATTTTCCCTACGGGCGATAATTTTGCATGCGCTGGAGACGCAAAGCTGCGAGTGCCGAATGCACGAAGCTTATACCGACTAGGGGGTCTGGGGGAGCGTCGTAAGCTCCCCCAGCGGGGTTTGGGGCGGAGCCCCAGAAACCAGCGCGTTTTTCGCTGTTGACATCGACAGGAGCACGTTTTAGGCTCTTGTTTGCTAACTGTTTATGAACGATAAAGTCATGAAATTTTTTTGAATTTCCATATTGCAATAATAGTATTTTGGGCTGTCATTTTTACTAAATAGCTCATAATTTCAATGCTGAACGTCGTGGTTTATGACTTCAAAAGTGTCCCTTTGTAGGCCATTGTTTAAAGTTTTTGGACATCAGCACTTTAATGGTAAAATTTTAAGCTGTCATCTCAACAAATTTCTCATAATTATTTCATTGCTGAAAGAAATGGTTTATGAGTTCAATAATGTTTCTCCCTCAACGTTGTACAAAATTATGTGCAAGGGTATACCAGTTTTGTTGTCGTCCTAGCAAAATTGTTCATGACGGATAAACAGTAGATAACACTCAAGAAGTTTACATTGACATTTTTGAGATTTTTTTAAATATTGGGGGAACAGCATCTCCGTCCACAACCACAAACTTCGTAGTCCCGTGGACCGTCCTCTGACCCCCATGTCTCCGCCCATGACCATTGCTGCTAAGTGAACACCCCATTTCCATGCAAATGTATAGTTGTGTAGAACTACCGCCGCAGCCCCTCAGGAGGCCGGCGGGTCGGACATGGTGCACATAACCTCCTCACGGTCTGCGGCGCATTCTATTAGCTTAAACATCGACACGCTAGTGTAGCGAAATTCAAAATTCCTGTCCTTGTGAATCTCAGCCCCTTCCTCCGCCAACCCGGACTCAACACCCTTCTCCCGCCAGCCTGGACTCACACCGGGCCAAACCTCAGTCCCCTTTCTACGCCAGTCCGGACTCACACCGGACCGAACCTCAGCCCTCTTCCTCCGCCAGCTCGGACTCACAGCGGGCCAAACCTCAGCCCCCTTTCTCCGCGAGCCCGGGCTCACACCGGACTGAACCTCAGCCCTCTTTCTCCTCCAGTCCGGACTCACACCGGACCGAACCTCAGCCCTCTTCCTACGCCAGCCCGGACTCACACCGGGCCAAACCTCAGCCCCTTTCTCCGCGAGCCCGGACTCACACCGGGCCAAACCTCAGCCCCCTTTCTCCGCGAGCCCGGACTCACACCGGTCCGAACCTCAGTCCCCTTGCCCACCGCGCAGGCCTCAGCCCCCTTTTCCCCGCCGCCTCGGACCTCCAGTCCTTCCCCCTCGCTAGCCCAGGCTCAGACTGGTCCGGATCTCAACCCCTCCCCCCTTCAGTTCGAACCCTCCCGTCCTCTTCTCTCTTCCAGACCCGTCCGGACCTCAGACCGGTCGGTACCTCAACCCCCTGCTCCGCAATCGCGGATCTCAGCCCCTATCTCCCGCCAGACCGGTTCGGACCTCAGCCCCTGCCCCTGCAGCTCCATAATGGTATAAATAAGAGGACTGTATGCATGCTAGTGTAGAGTCGCATAGATAGAGAGTCGATGTCCGGGAGTCGAGCCTAGTCGCAATTGATGTCTCACATGTGAGTCGATGTATGACCGTCCGCCGCAGTTGATGTCCGATAATAACTTTTAAGCCGATGCATGGGCAATCATTGCTTTTTGCTTTGGGATGAGGCTGAGTCACATTTAGGGGCTTAGCCCCCTATCCCCTCCCCTGGTGTTGCCAATGGCATAAGCATCTACTCTATGATAATATAGTTGATTTTGTTGCCGTTGGTCATTGTCTAGTTTCCTTATTACGAAGTAAGCCGTTTTAGACATTTTCAGCTTTTTGTTTTGGGGGGGCTGAGCCACGTTTAGGGGGGCTTAGCCCCCCCTAGCCCACCCCTGTCGCCGCCACTGGAGCTATGCAGCTGCAATGACGTCAATGCACTAAACTTGATTTAGATTCAAAGTGTAGAACAACTAAATAACTGAACCATTATATATTGTCTTACTCCAGTGTATTGTTGAACCACATTTTCTGGAGTTGGGCCAAGAAATACAAGGAAGTCGAGTATTCCACCGATCACGTGATACGTCAGACCTGGATAAGGAGCCGGCTGAAGTACGATGTCTACATGAAAAATTAAACAGACCAATGTTGCCCTGCGTATTGCGTGTTTTTGCCTTTATAATTATTATGTTGGTAATAGGCCTATACATGTAAGATATAAAATATTTTCTTCGGATAGGATATCCGTTTCCCAATTCCACAAAATAAAGATTTCCAGGGTCAAGCAGAATAAAGGACTTTAGGTCACGTTCTAGATTTCCTTAAAACATTCAGAAGCACTCCAAGACTTTTGAATGAAGCGCTTGAATGTAAGTAAAGACCAGCAGATAATAATTGCGCAATTTCTAAAGCGTTACATTATTATAGGGCCTATGCAAGTTAAGCGCTTACACTCACGAGCGCTACATCGTGTAGAAGATCTCAGAAAATACAATGTAAATGAATTACGTAGAACAGACGACAGTTACTGTAGTATTGCGACAATATCCGTGTTCTGATAGATCTGAGATTGTAGCATTGATGTGATAGCATTATGTGCATTGATTAGATAAGCAATAAATCAAATCAAATCAAATCATTTATTTGGCAACCAAAAACAACAGGAACAAATCAAATAAAGCATCATAAACACAAGGTTAATAAGTATAATAAAACATTACTTAAATAACGATGCCAAAGGTTTCTATTTGGTTGCACAGGGGACTCGGAAGGGGTCTTACAACCCCGCTAGGTGAGTCCCCTGGGCGACTATACCAAGATGATGATGGCCAATAGGTTGCCGTACCGTGGTCCTAACATAAAGTATAAGTGAAAAAAAAAACTAATTTAAGAAAACAAACAGCAAACACCTTAACTAACTTAACTAATAGCACAAATACACATTAATTCGATGATCATAGGGCCTCTAGTAGATCTAGATGAAGTTAAGGCACAGAGGTCGCTGGATGGTCGGGATGCTGCATGGGTAGTAAGGATTTAGATATAATTTATTCAGAGTAGGAGAAGATATTTAAAAGTTTGACGATTTGTTCACTCTGTAATGAGAATCAATAATAGTCATAATGCACCAGAATAAATTATTTTATTGTCAAGAATCAGGGCACGCAATTTTGACTTAAAGATTCGAAGGCTAGGCAGCTGTCTGATGGAGAGGGGAATCTTATTCCATGTTTGAGCCCCACTGTATTTAACAGAGAAGCGTCGGATATTGGTGCGGGCGTGAGGCAAATGGTAAGAGTCAGCGTGTCTAGTATGATATGAGTGCACCTTAGTAGTATGGAGGAAGAAATTCTTAAACACGGAAGGTAATAGGTCATGAAAGTATCTAAACATAAATTCGCCTAACTGCACCTGCCTAATTTGATAAACATTTAGAAGGCTATATTCCCGGAATTTAGATTCAGTCGTGGTCCCATAGGGCAGATTTCCTATATATCTAATAGCTCGCTTTTGGAGCTTCATTAAATTCAGAAGACTAGATTTATAGGTGGAGGCCCATATTATGTTACAGTAAGTGAGGTATGGGTAAATGAGTGAATAATACAAGGTGAGACGAATTTGAGGAGGTACTAACTGGGAGGTACGGGATAATATTCCAAGGTTTTTAGCAATTTTATTAGATACAATTTTTATGTGGTCTTTCCAGGTTAGGTGCTGATCTATATATACTCCTAGGAATTTGGTTGATATTACCTGAGTGAGTGGAACCCCATCAATGCACACCCCCATGTTTCCTGCATCATAACTCTTTCTATGTGATTTAAAGATTATATAATTGGTTTTATCAAGATTTAATGACAGTTTATTTGCTTGGAACCATTCGGCTACATTTTTCAATTCAAAGTTAACATCATTAAATAGGGTTTCAAGAGATGAGTTGGAGTAAAATACATTGGTGTCATCAGCGAAGAGTATAAAGTACAATAAAGGAGATGCATTTGGGAGATCATTCACATAAATAAGAAATAATAAAGGACCGAGAATAGACCCCTGGGGAACTCCAAAGTTAATTTGCCGTAAATTAGACAGAGCACCATTGCAGGAAACCAACTGGGATCGATTTGTAAAATAACTTGAAAACCAATTTAACTGGGTACCCCGGATTCCATAAGTGCTTAATTTCTTTAATAGGATGTCATGATTAACGGTATCGAAGGCCTTTGCCAGGTCGAAAAAAATACCTATTGCATACTGCTTATTTTCGATTGCATTGGAAATTTTGTCTTGCATACTCATCAAGGGCATATAGGTAGAGTGTCCAGATTGGAATCCATGTTGCGAAGGGAAGAGGACATTTCCTTTAGAAAAAAAATTATTAAGACGTTCAAACATGGCTTTTTCAAAAAATTTTGAGAAAAATGGAAGTACTGAAATAGGTCTGTAATTTGTTACATCGTCTTTAACCCCCTTTTTATAAACTGGAACCACTTTTGCAGTTTTTAATGATTGTGGAAAAACCCCACTGTTAAAAGAACAGTTTATTATATCAGATAATAAGTGAGCAATAGAGGGTAGGGTTAGAAGTGCAATGCTTGGATCAATGTCATCAACTCCTCTGCCATGTGAACAATTTATGGATTGCCCAAGTCGAATAATTTCCTCTGGGGAGGTGTCACTAAGTCCAAAAGATTCGATAAGTGACGAAGGCATGAATTTTTCAAAGGAACTCGTGGCAGTGGGAAGTTTGGCTGCAAGTGACTGGGCTATCTCCGTGAAATAAGTATTAAAATTGTTTGCTACAGTCTCGGGATCAGAAACCTTCACTCCGTCGACTGTTAAGGATAAGGCATTGTTATTTACATTATCGTTAGTCCCCATAAGAGTACGCAAGAGGTTCCAGGTTTTCTTCAAGTTGTTGCTATATTTACAAAATTCTGAAGCATAATAATTTTTTTCGGCCTGAATTCTCAATGATTTAAATTTGTTTCTATAAGAAACAAATTTAAGCTTATTGCTATCGTTTGGGTTTTTTATAAACTTCAGATATAGCGCAGATTTTTTTCTACAGGATTTGAGGAGACCCTTTGTCATCCAAGGTTTTTTGGGGGTGGAATTTCGCCCGCAATTATTTAGAGTGAGAGGAAAGAATTCATTGTAGGACTCCATGTATTTGGATTGGAATAAGTCATATGCCTCATTAGCATTTTGGTTGGCACAGGCTTCCAAAACAGGAGACCAGTCAATCAGGGCAAGGGCTTCATTAAAAGCAGTTTTCTTTGGCTCCGTGATTAGTCTATGAGTACCAACAGAAGGTTTGTTGCAAGGTAGAGGACCATAACCAAACTGAGCTAGGATAGGTAGGTGGTCAGAGATGTCCATTGCTAGGATGACTGACTTAGTTAGCCTTGGCCAAGTATTGGTGAATATATTATCTATAAGTGTGGAAGAGGTACAAGTGATTCTCGTTGGTCTGGTGATGGCAGGTAACAAATGATGAGAGGTCATGCAACTGTAGAACTCTGCAGTACTCCTATGTTCTGCGATTTTTAACAAGTCCGCATTAAAGTCTCCCATCAATAGTAGATCTTTTGACTTT
The DNA here is from genome assembly GCA_945859605.1 of Lumbricus rubellus. Lineage (NCBI taxonomy): Eukaryota > Metazoa > Annelida > Clitellata > Crassiclitellata > Lumbricidae > Lumbricus > Lumbricus rubellus. The sequence goes on along the minus strand of OX243811.1, from coordinate 16,677,166 downwards.
TTATAAAGTTTTGTTATTAAGCAATCTAAATCATTTACGAAATCATCAAGGTTATGGTCAGGTGGCCTGTAAATAATTCCTGCTGCAATAGATCCTACTTTTAGACGAATTTTCAGGAAATATCCTTCAAAGGATGGGGGCAAGATCATGGAGCCCTGACATGAATCTTCTATAATTTCGTAGGAAATTCCCTCTTTAATCAGGAAGCCCACCCCTCCACCCCCCGTAGAAGAACCTCTTGATTTGTGGACGAAGTTATAACCAGGTATGTTAATTAAGTCAATTTGATTTTCGTCTAACCAAGTTTCAGAGAGTCCCAAGATGGACACGGGGAGAATATCTAAGAGATCTCTAATCTCAGGTAATTTTGGTAATATACTTCGACAGTTTATATGCATAACTGTTAAGCAATTTTGGGAAGTAGAGAATTCGGGTTGTAGGGAATGTGGGGCACTATAGGGACTATCAAAGGTTATATCATTGAAGTAATTACTATCAGGGTCAAGGTCAGGACAGTTTAGAAAAGGGCGACTTTCAAATTCATTAACAATCAAATTTAGGCTTGGTGCAGTAGATGTACAAAGTAAGGGATTGGTTCTATTATAATACAGGTCATTGCGTGGTCCACGGTCTTGGCATGTTTCCTCATCATCATCATCATCATCACAACAAAAGGGGAATTCCCTGTCAATACAAGTGGGACATAGGCATACTTTTCCTACACAGAGTGAACAAGAATCATCCCTAGAGTGCAGAAAACAATGTGCCTTCAATTGGTGATCACTATCAGTAGGCTCTATTCCTGAATCAATCAAAACTATGTGCAAGATGTGCTAATAAAGCTACCTTATTAATAAGGCAACAACTAAAATGGGACCTAAAGGGTCACACGACTGGACTGTAATTAAGGAGAAAGTAAAATCCCAAACTGGGAGAAAATTATGAACAAACATTTATCTTAACCAAGATATGAACCAAAGAGTAAATGGAATGAAAACCTCAAACGCTCTAGGTAAAAGTGAAATAACTATGTCACACACAATGTTAACTGGTATACATAGTGTAAATAATCAGGGCCTCAATGTGAATATTATGAACAAACATTTATCTTAACCAAGATATGAACCAAAGAGTAAATGGAATGAAAACCTCAAACGCTCTAGGTAAAAGTGAAATAACTAAGTCACACACAATGTTAACTGGTATACATAGTGTAAATAATCAGGGCCTCAATGTGAATATTCAATGCAAATATATTTTATAGCAGACACAGCTCCAAACTAGGAGATGATAATGAATAATTATGTGCAGAACAAAATTGCATACACAATCCAGCCAATAATCCAGGCATACCTGGCACAAACCTGCTCAAAAACTATGCACCAGAACAAAGGTACTAATAATGTTGTGTAAATTATGCACTAAAATAGGCTCGTGAGCATAAAAAATGCATCTTTATATTCTACTATTATAGATAGAGTTAACTGGCCTACATAATACAAAAAAACAAGGCCTCAGCTGAAATATGCAATGCAAATATTTTAAAAGCAAACACAACTCCAAACTTTGTACCCATAGCATTTGAGTTGAGAAGAAAGACTCCATTGGCATTTCCATCCTCCTCCAGATTCATGAATAATGTCTGAGCACCGTACAAGTTCCAATCATCCTGGAAAAGTTAACAGGCTTAGAAAGATTTCTATCCGTCGAAAGATACATTCAGCCAATGGCAAATTCAACAATGTTGCTTTCAAATCCAGAATTAAAGCAGCCTATAGACAGATGTCACTATTCTACATATTATTAGCCTACTTACTACATCGTACTCGTCGATTTTTGCTGTAAGAATCAAGACTATTATTGACATGAGCATCAGCGCAAAGTTGCAAACTGCACGTAAAATGGGTATTTTCATATTTAGATACGATGAACCATCGCATAGACCTAAATTGGCTTTTCATCCGTGTGACTGTAAATTAAAGGGTTAAAAATAAGTTCTATCAGTTGTTGCATCAATGGAAGTGGATGAATCGCATCAACTGAATAGATATAATAGGAGAGAAAGTGTATGTCTGCAACACAAACACACATAAGGTACAACTGAAATGATCCTCCACTGCTATGAGCTGAACGTAGGCCTACTATATATCTGTTGTGATGAGTCGTCGTTGAACTGTGGATTACATCCTCCACTACAAAGGAAGAAAAGAAGAACGCAGAACTTGGCAGAAGTGCATGCGGATGACTTGAATTACAAATTATGTATAGATCTATTATCCGAACGTCTGAAAATAGATTTCAACGTTAAACCCAGCTCAACGCGTCTACCAATAATTGCGACACCCCGTGCACGCTGCATACTTCCTGTCTCTTCGATCCAAGATACGTTGTAGCACAGACTTACAACTGGTGCAACGTCTCTGGTGAAGATCGTCCATTTCCTCCAATTCATGTCATGTCTCAGACGTTTGTGGTTATGTTCACCAAGACCATAGACGATATCCGATGGGAGCTTCAACGTCAGCTGACTGTATTGAGCAGAGAAGACGAAGCCAGGCGTCGTCGTGTCAAACCTTCAACATAATTATCTATATAAATAAAAATGAAACTTTCCAATAGTTCGGAACATGATCACGCCGAAAGTGACACACCGATTGTTATGAAACTTTTACAACACCTTCCATTCCGATAGAACAGTGATAACTTATGCTTTTTTCCCGAAAAAACACAACCTTTTCCACAAAAAGGGAACTTTGCAATCCGTTCGTCCGCCATTTCCAAGTTGAACACGTCCCTCACGGCTAAACGCTGTCTCTAAACACAGCAGACGAAATATGAATGAACATGAATGATGTCGCGTCCTCTGACGTCATAAGCGATTCGCGGCCTTCCCAAAACGGCAGCTAAACGCTGTCTCTAAACACAGCAGACGAAATATGAATGAACATGAATGATGTCGCGTCCTCTGACGTCATAAGCGATTCGCAGCCTTCCCAAAACGGCCTTGACGGCGTGACGGCGGAAAGGAGCGGAGAGAGCGGGACGAAGACGGTGGGGAGGGAGCAAAGGGGGAGGGGAGGTGGAGGTCGAGAGGAAGGGCAGGGGAGGCCTTTCCCCAAAGCGGCCTTCACGGCGTGACGGAGGAAAGGAGCGGAGGGAGCGGGACGAAGACGGTGGGGAGGGGGAGGGGGAGGGGGAGAAGGAGGGGGAGGGGGAGGTGGAGGGGGAGGGGGAGGGGGAGGGGGAGGGGGAGGGGGAGGGGGAGGGGGAGGGGAGGGGAGGGAGAGGGGGAGGGGAGGGGGAAGGGAGGGGGAAGGGGAGGGGGAGAAGGAGGGGGAGGGGGAGGGGGAGGAGGAGGGGGAGGGGGAGGGGGAGGGGGAGGGGGAGGGGGGGGGGGAGGGGGAGGGGAGGGGGAGGGGGGGGGGGAGGGGGAGGGGGAGGGGGAGGGGGAGGGGGAGGGGGAGGGGGAGGGGGAGGGGGAGGGGGAGGGGGAGGGGGAGGGGGAGGGGGAGGGGGAGGGGGAGGGGGAGGGGGAGGGGGAGGGGGAGGGGGAGGGGGAGGGGGAGGGGGAGGGGGAGGGGGAGGGGGAGGGGGAGGGGGAGGGGGAGGGGGAGGGGGAGGGGGAGGGGGAGGGGGAGGGGGAGGGGGAGGGGGAGGGGGAGGGGGAGGGGGAGGGGGAGGGGGAGGGGGAGGGGGAGGGGGAGGGGGAGGGGGAGGGGGAGGGGGAGGGGGAGGGGGAGGGGGAGGGGGAGGGGGAGGGGGAGGGGGAGGGGGAGGGGGAGGGGGAGGGGGAGGGGGAGGGGGAGGGGGAGGGGGAGGGGGAGGGGGAGGGGGAGGGGGAGGGGGAGGGGGAGGGGGAGGGGGAGGGGGAGGGGGAGGGGGAGGGGGAGGGGGAGGGGGAGGGGGAGGGGGAGGGGGAGGGGAGGGAGCCTCTTTTCAGCCACAGCAACGCGTGGCCGGGTTCAGCTAGTATTATATAAATATCTAATCACTATATATAATATATACACTGTGCCCCATAAAAAAACACACCAAACAACTTTTTCAAAAATCTTCTATAAAACTAAGCCAATTGTAATAAAAGTTTGTACGTTGTTTCTCAAATAATTTTGCCACAAAATATTTTACATTTTACTTACTCACAGAAGTTGTTGCTGTTGGAGGCAGTGATGCAGACTAGACGTGTTTGGAAACATTTAAACAGAGATTAGTAACTTATAGTTAACATCGCGCAAAGGACACCATTGCGTTGTTGCGACGTGAAACACCAAGCTTCATTGGACCGGAACTTGGCCAGCAAACTCACCAGACCTCAATCCCGTTGACTACAGAATTTGGGGTCTAATACAAGAACGCGTCTACCAGACAGCAATACGGGACATCAACGAGTTGAAGGAGCGCCTCATCGTTGTGTGGGCACAGTTGAAGCAGAGTGTCATTGACAACGCTATTGAACAGTGGCGGCCAAGGCTGAGAGCCTGCGTTCAAGCGAAGGGACATCACTTCGAACATCTTCTTAAATGAAACATTACTTTTTCTTATTTAACATTAGTCTTACATGCATTTCATGACAAAGTTTTTTGGTGTGTTTTTTTATGGGGCACAGTGTATTGTATATATTATATACGCCATTCGATCGTTCCTGTACCTTTTCCGCACAATGTGCTAGTCCTACAACCAGGGTTGGTGATAGGAATTCCGGGCCCATGCAGGTAGCAGAACTGAGCAGTCACGGGCTACTAGCTATCTTTAGACAATATGAAATAATGATTCATGAAACAACAAATTGAAAGAACAAAAGTATGAGCACGTACGAGTCTAACGACATTGTGATATCATTATTATCTTAATAATATAGGGCCTACAGCTATTTATTCAGTTGTCAATTAAATATATATAATTATATATATGTATATATATTTAGAAAGGCATAAATCATAAACTTTGTATAACTAGGCTACCCATCCGCCGGACCCCTAAAAGTCGCTGGACCGCTGGGAATTTTCCCCTCTACCTCTTTCGCCTACCTACATTGTACATCATCTGCAGGTTTTTGCAGAATGCAAAGGTCAATACCACAGTTTAGGCTGGTATTGCTTCTATATCCCCATCTGTCTGTCTGCTATTGCGTATTTGACATAGCCAAATTATCATGCCTGCATGAGTGTATACATGCGTGTACAAGGTACCTACACGTGAGAACAGATACGGATTGAATAACTCACACGACGGTTCCTGTAGATTTTCGTGTAACTTTGATTCCGAAGTGAGGATCGTTGTTGTCCGTCCAAGTGATGTTGTACAGTCTCTCATCATCACCAACAACGACATCCGATGATGATGCGTTTATGCTTAGAGCTTCATCCGGGACTTGAAACTGATTGCCGTCTGTGTCTGCGATCTGAAATATTACATTCATCAAACTACACTTTCTAGACTTTACACTTTACGTTGAACTGTAAGCGCGAGATAATAATAATTATTGTGCAAGACTAAAGGGACCGTCCATAAAAGATGTCACACAATTTTGGACGATTTTTACCCCCTCCCTCCCTCGTCACGTGTCAACACAAAAGTGATAATTATGATATCTGGTAGGCCTAAGCATCGTCACAAATAAGTTACCCCTCTCCCCTAGGTGCGTGACGTCATTTTATGGACTGTCCCTAATAGAAACACGATGAATACACTTCTAAGCTTATAGCGTCTGTTTTAAGATCAATTACTTAATAATTTTATTAATATTTTCTTGCAACTGAAAAGCATGTTCCGGAGTACATAATTATTGCATCAATTACTCATTCAGATGCTACCAAGTACGACGAACCAAATAACTCACCTCGTCTCGGAATACCGACAACAGGTAGGCTAAAACCAATATCTATGTCCTGCTGCCATGGGTCCCCTCTGACACGTTCTATCGCAATCTTAAAACTTTCCTCTTTTGCCGATGTTGTGTCGGGAGCGCTCCTGTGTAGTAACCCTGAAGGGGCGCTATGTATATCCTCGTAATGAATGAATGAATACATGGCCTACACTACACACCACATAATTAATGTTTAGAGCTCTTACATTCACGTTCTATTCTAAACTCAAGATTATTCTCATTAGTCTGCAGACTTAGGTCGACGGTTCTTCTGTGCAAATCATGTTAAGAGGCGCTATATAAACTTGTGAAATTAAATGAGAAACGAATGGAGGATTTTTGGTTGCCAAGAAAGACATTTAGCATCATGGTTTGGTCGTCGTTTTGTCGTCAGATTTGACTTCAGACCGAATGCATCTGTCCTTGTCGTCAGTCGACGTCAGATTTGACTTCAGACCGAATGCATCTGTCCTTGTCGTCCGATTTGACTTCAGACCGAATGCATCTGTTCTTGTCGTCAGCTTTGACTTCAGACCGAATGCATCTGTCCTTGTCGTCCGATTTGACTTCAGATCGAATGCATCTGTCCTTGTCGTCAGATCAATGCTCAATGGCGCCGATTTCTTTTTGTTCAGAGAGTAAAGAGGCATATCTCTCATGCATGTCACAGGTCAGGTATACGACTGGCAGGTCGATGTGAAGAGCGCAACCTTAAGCTATTCGTAAAATTTAATGTGCACAGTTGTAATCAATGGGTCAGAGATCATCTCCGCCTCTGATACGGTCTACATGTTAAAACGTCGATGCAGATATTTATACTGAATTCTTTCTGAGTTGGCAAGAGAGCGTTCATGCACATTATTATGTATAACTGAAAGCTATCATTGCGAGTCAGGCACCTACATTTATAAGTAGGCCTGTACTTAATTGTAAACGAATTAATAAGCATTGCACGAGACAATGCACGCATTGCACAGCTAACATCTAATATCAGTCAATTGTTCTTTGCAAACCTTTGTAAGCTAGTTGAAAAGTATTTAGACCGAACACTTTATGGCCAGGCAATTTAGACAAATCCAGATTGGATTGAATTAATCCAATCTGGAGATCCATAATCGTAGTAGGCTACAAGTGACACAACTATTGACGAAACAACACGTCAGAAACTCCACAAGAGGCTGAAGGACCCGTTTGCAATCTCGCACTGACCTTGATACGGAGGCTCTGGCTGGAGTGAAATTCAATGTCCAGCGTCAGTCTCTCTATCCCATCCTGGAAAAGTTTTGAGTTGCCAATGCGTATTAGTTGGATCCGGTATCCAAGCTCCGTTGGGATTGGATTGCCTTCCATGGCGTAACCGGATCCAGGTGGAAAAGTGCACCAAGGAGATCCATCATCCGTCGGCTGCCAAACACAACTACAAGAAGAATAGAGACAACCGTTTTATTCATCATCATCATCATCATTTGATGACTAATCACTGATCCGTCATTGCTTCACATAGATACATAATTTATAATTTTATACATACACGCAAAATGTAAAGAAGAACGCAACCTTAAATTACGCTCGTTATATGCATGAATACCTATTTGTATCACCGTGGTTGGACTCGGAGCGCATCTGAGTGGGCTTCTTAAAGGGCGCTAAATCAATTCTTTAAATGAATGAATAAAAGTGCAGCGAAGAAGAATAATGGAAGATGAGATGAAGAGAAGAAGTAGAGGAGGAGGAGGAGAAAGAGGAGGAGGAGGAGGAGGATATCAACGACGATTTTGGTGCATAGCAGATGATGATGATGATGATGATGATGATGACGACGACGACGACGACGACGATGATGATGATGATGATGATGATGATGATGACGACGACGACGACGACAACGATGATGATGATGATGATGATAATGATGATGATGATGATGATGATGATGGTGATGATGATGATGATGATGATGATGATGATGATGATGATGATGATGATGATGATGATGATGATGATGATGATGATGATGATGATGATGATGATGGTGATGATGATGATGATGATGATGATGATGATGATGATGATGATGATGATGATGATGATGATGATGATGATGATGATGATGATGATGATGATGATGATGATGATGATGATGATGATGATGATGATGATGATGATGATATAACCAATAGACTGCCGCGCACACCGCACAGTCATGTAATACTAAATGTAAGTGTAAATGTTACTGTAAATAAAATTGAATATCACCGTGATTTCACAGTGATAATATATTATGTAGGACTGGGGCCGAGGGCAACGACCTATACGTTGGAGAGATATTATATGAGTCGAGAAATTTGAGATTATGCTAAACGCCACGCATAGATCAAAATGCTAATTATTTACTGTGAAGTTATTTATCATCAGGCACAGCTATTTAGGCAGCATGACCTCCGTGGGTCATCCGGCATAAATAGCGCAACATAAGCAACGATGACCCACCGAGTACCGACTCGACATCAGCTTTTCAACTTTAGTGTCTCTACAGATTGAATACTCTAACTTCAAAATGCAAACTTTAAATGAGGGCCTAGACTTAGTCTCTTGCAGGCCACGGTATAAAACAGTACCGGTAATGTGCGAAAAGATGCGTGAGTGGTAGGCCTATATAATAGTGATTTGGTACCGTAACCTTAATTGCATATTAAATTTATGCGGAGGAGCATCAGGGTCAAAGACAAGTTGTTGACAAATAATAATATAGTCCTGTACATAAACAGAAACTGTTTGTGCAAACAGTATAACTGAAACTTGATCGACGTCAATTTGTTATGATTGGCGAGACAGTGAACAGCGAGGCAGTGAAGTTAGAAGTAGAGCCATGCGCCGACTTGAGAGTGTCGGCGGCGGCGCGCCGGTCATTTTTGGTCGGCGGCGGCGGCGCGCCGACCAACAAAAATCGGCGGCGGCGGCGCCCTCGAAATGTCGGCGTCGGCGGCGCGGCGCGGCGTCGTGGGATTAGTGTTCAAGCGTCGCATACTTATTTCAAAAGTTGTTAAACAAGAACATATAATAAACATTTTTTGCGTGTTCAGCCTTTATTTTGGCAGTTATCTGGTCTTTAATCAAAATCCGTGAGAAACAATTATTCTCAGAACAGACGTTCATAGAGAAAATTAAGCAAAGACTCAATTAAAAACAACTTGACAACGTTTTCAAAATCAGGTCTCCAGCTTACATTACCTAGTAATACAAAGTTAAAGAACAGTTTCCGCAGTGGCGGTGCTACCTGCCTATTTTACTCTTGGCCTGCCTTATGATCCTAAATAAATACTTTGGGATTTTTAATATCGTCTTTACACTTAATTTCTTTGATCTGCCGAATGAAGCCCATTTTCTCAACGCGAACTGCTGAAATTGTATAGCTGCGCGCATGCAGATTGATTGATTGATGCATACCAGTACGTATACGTACATACACTCATACATGGATACATACTAAACATTCATACATGCATACATACATACATTAATACATTCATCCATACATGTAAACATGCATGCAAACATTACACACACACATACATTCATACATACATACATACATACATACATACATACATACATACAAACATACATGCATGCATGCATGAATGCATACAAGTACGTATACGTATGTATGTGCATATATACATGCATACATGCACACACACATACATACATACATACATACATACATACATACATACATACATACATACATACATACATACATACATACATACATACATACATACATACATACATACATACATACATACATACATACATACATACATACATACATACATACATGCATACATACATACATACATATATATACATACTATTACATACATACAGTCTTTTTTCATCATTGTTGGTGCCGTAAGTCAAATCAAATCACAAGATGAACAAAAGTTTAAACGCTAAGCGTATTGTTCCAAAAGTCAAAACGAGGAGGTAACATCATAGGTTGCAAAACCGCCAGAAAAAAATCGAAGTACACAAGAAAAAGAATCTACTTCGCACTGACGCAACAATGTTTTTAGCGAAATCATGCAAGAGTTGATAAAATTCAAGAAAAAGAAATGGACGAATCAACGTGGCATCGGCGGCGCGCCGACAAATTTTCGGCGGCGGCGACGCCGGCGCGCCGACCCAGAAAATTCGGCGGCGGCGGCGCCCACAAATTGTCGGCGGCGGCGGCGCGGCGCGGCCGGCGCAGAGCTCTGGTTAGAAGGAACTGTCTATACAAGACCTGTCTACTACGAAATTTCACAGAGTGGGTCGATGAAAAACATTTAATTAAAATCGGTGATGATTTCCACAACAGCTGCTTGCAATAACATGCTTGCAATAACATGCTTGCAATAACATGCTTGCAATAACATGGTAAGAGATACGAACTAGTCTGAATTGACTTACTGATCCAGTAACCCTTACCGGAGCAGCCGCGTGGGTAAGCACATGCATGGGAGCGTGATCTGAATGAACCATAGAATAGACTGCGATACACATGATAGCAATGAGACCGAATAATATTATATGCAGTGATGATGGATCAGATCATCAGACCAATAGAGCAAGAAACAAGATGATTTGGCTAAGTAAAGAGCATCTCAGAATGCATTTAGCAAGAACTGAGCAATAACATGCTCGTACTTTGGCAGTGCAAACATTTTATGGAATGTTGAATTTGATCAGACAGGAAAATAAAAGCATGGCCGATTGGCTAAACCTTTTCACCTTGTCGGCCTGATTTTCAAAAGAAAGAGAAAATAAGGTTGGTTCATGTCGTGTCGTAGGCTATTGGCACGTCCTAGAAAAATTAACCACCGTTTCTCCTTCCGTGCAAATTTTCTCTGGGTGTTCACTTTTGTCAATGCAGCTTAATTAAGCAGTTTTAAGTTTGCTCATCAGTGTACTGCAGTGTGTAATTATTTGAAGAGCTGCAAATTTTAAATATAAGTGAGAACCACCTACTTGCGCTGCGTGCAGTTGGTTTCATCTGGCTGCGGTGTTTCTGGCTGACAGTTTCCGACTGTATCCGTTCTTTGCTTGTAGTCGGTGGTTCTTGGGACGGTGTAGTGCAGGCTGAGACCTATCGTCATCGCCAGACAGAAGCAGGCGATCGTAAAGATGAGCAGTCCTATACCAACTGACTTCGACAACTCCATTCTGCAGATCGGTTTTACTTACCAAACAACCTGTGTGCAAAGTTAACTTATGAATTTGCTCAGCTCTACTCTGCGTCTGTTAGGCTATAATACATGAGAGCCTATAGGCCTAGCGACTTATCACGATCCAAAGTCTCTTCCAAAATTAATCAACAGTAAGATAACAACTTTTATAATAGTAGGTCCTGTAATATGAAATCGAAAGTCACGGATTACGAAACTATCTGGCAATTATTCATAGGATAAACAATCGACTTGGGCAACTCAATTTTTTCTCATCGGTAGCCCTCTTATAATTAATCGAGTATTATTACAAGGAACCAGATGATCGACTGGCTCCTAACATGCAGACTGATAGACACTGGGCCGTAGGTTCTGCCGATCTATAGAGATAGCCTACACTGAGCCTCTGTAGACTACAGTCCAACGGTCCAAAGGGATCGAATTATCATCAGACACACAGGCTTTGAAGAGCCATAGGCCGACGCTATAATTCTCTTATAATTATTGTTGAGTTGACTGCCAAGAGTACTACGGCTACGCCTATATAGGCCTATATACCAGGGTCCTATCTTGCTAATTACTTGAGTGTCGCGTTATAGCAATCAGCAAATAATCAATATTGATCCAAACCATAGTTCGATTATCTTCGTGTACAGCATATTATAAGTGTTGTTTCATTGAACGATAGGCTGTAGATCTATATAATGTAGGCCTACATGTACATAGCCGTGCATTCAGATTATAATAGTCCTGTACACAAGCAGAAAATAGCTTCAGATCACATTTTACAGCCGAAAACTAAAAGGAGAGGACGAAATTTAATTCCGACCGTGACCTCTAATTGCCTTGAGCCATGAGTCCACTACTAGCTACTAGGCCTACCATCACCACCGCTTGAGGTGGACTCTTAAGGTATAGAGTGTTTTTGAATGGTAAGAACCTGTTAGAATCTATAGTTGTATCCTTACTTAAATCTTCTGAGCAAAATCCTACCATTTCTTTCGTAATGGGCCTGTATTACATAATCTAATTATCAGGCTAAAAAATGTCACTAATATCTAAGATTAAAGGGCCAAAGGATTGTCGGCCGTGCTAACATAAATATAAATGCCACTTTACATCGCGATCGAAAACTTCAGCAGTCTAACGCGTTTCCAGCGGTATATATATGGACCCACTTTTCCATTACCCACTGCTCTAGGTATACATCATTTTGAATCATATGCAAACTTAATTTTCGTACCATTCTAATAAAAGTACGAACAGCAATGGTACACACACATCGTTGCCATTGATACTTTACTAGGGCCACTGCTTATATATATAGTCAGACCTGTCGCTAGCGGCCGTGTGTGGGCTTGCCATGTGGATCGAAGAGAGTAAGACCAAGGCCAACGGAATTGTTCGACAGTCACGGACATCGTGGAAAAAGAAAGACCACATTAGGCTCCGACCCCAAGAGAACCGGGGGTTACCCAGCAAAGGGGATGCATGGGTCGGCTGTATAGTGTATACTGGCCTCTAATATATATATTCGATGTCCGGCCGTTGGACCAGAAATTCATTTGAAGCAACCTTCGATGTTGCACGTATCTTGGTCATCGCAATGTCGAAATAATAATCATTTCTAAAGCGCTGCATAAATGCTAAGTGCATAGGGCACCAGCTTATTCAGCAGCGTTACGTCGTGTCAGAAACACGGACCAAAAGTGAAGGACAAAGGTAAAGTCGCTGTAGAAATCGCAACATTAGATTGGATGAATGTGAGTTGGACGAGTTGGGTTTAAAACATTATCAGCAGAGTTTGATCATTTCTCAGAATATTATCCTATAAAATAGTGTGTATTCATTAGGCCATATCAATTATAATACTGCATAATCCGTAATAAAACTCGGTGCACGTGTAGTTCATAAGAACAGTGACGTGACAACTTGTCCGAGGTCTCCCGGACATTCTATAAGTTTGGGGACCAATAATAGGCCTACCTCAACGAGAAAAAATGGTGAAAAAATGACATGGCAGGCCTAATTTTTAGCGACACTATTTTATGTCATAACCAAGTTGATTTGTGACACCCTTAGCCAGGCTTGGGATTGACAATGGCAGAGTGCAAACAGTGGCGGTGTACTGGCCAAGTTAGCCTGTCGCTTATGTACGTATATATATTATATATACATATATATATATATATATATATATATATATATACGTAGACTAGTTTCACGTAGGGCTAGTGTGCGCCTACGCTACTTAACAGTTAACAACCAAGATAAGATAATTTTAAAAGATATGAAGAATCATGAACGTAGGCCTACATGTAGTAGGTCTACCACGTCATGCACAATTGCACAGTGTCATAAACAGTCAATAAATTATTGGTCTCTGGGTTACCTTAATGAGCGCAAAGCGAGTGATTAATAGTTCAAAAGAGATTTACAATACATAGGCCTATGCTAGCTAAACTGACACTATCTGTCTCTTTCAATGCCTCTATACAACCCAAATAAAAGTAAAATACACACACGCTGTGACAAGCGTGCGCGCGCACACACACACACACACACACACACGAGTGTTTGTGTAGGCCTAATGTAGACTCTGCGGTCTGTAGTTCTTCGACGGAAATCCTTGTTGAAACTTTAACAATAGGCCTACATGTTCTTCACAGCTGTTGCTGCGCTTATTCCTGATGTCCATCTTGTAGTAGACCTACACGGCTTCTCAACTTCAGTCTCTTGACATTTTCTTCAGTTAATGATAATAATTAATCAGCCTATATCGATCGTCTCAAACTAGCGTCGTCATACGAAGTATTTTCAGAACTTCAGCAGCTTCCACTTAATCATCAAGATTAGATCATCGTCGTGATCTAATCCATTATAAAATTTCAATAGAAATAAGAGCTTCAAAGTTAAAATCCCTCTTAGTTCACACAACGTGTGTTAGTAAATGCAATATTTCACTTTTACATTAGGCCTATTTCAATTCTGAGGATGTTGAAGCAAAACACAAAACACCCCCCCCCCCCAATAGGCCTTGGGGCAACACCGAGAATATGGCCTGTACTTAAAGCGGAAATACAGTGATCATTAAGATGTTAAGTAATTTAAGTCATTAAACCTAATCTAGCTTATTAAAGATCTAATAAAAAAATTATAGTATATTTACAAAGCCATTAGGCCTAAGCGATAGGCCTACTCGCTTCAAGTCGAATTACCAAATGCAGAAGTCAAGAAAACGTCAACAGACCGAAGAAAACAAGAAGCAACGCAGGAGACCGTGAGAAAGCAAATTGAAAGAAATCAGACTGAAGTTCAAATAATGATCGATAGAAGGATAAATAGAGAAAACAGTTAGGCAAGCAGAACTAGCAGAAAAGAAGGAGAAAATGCAAAAGCAGAAGCATTCGTCTGATAAATATTATGCATCCAAATACTTATAGCATCCTAACAAGTGCTTAAAGTGTGGAAAAATAAGTGCATGGACACGCCCTTTACCTTTCCAAAAGAAATGCCTGGACGCATACACATATACACGTACCCATACCTTTCCAGGCTGTTATGGCCAATAAGTGGCAGGACGGCGTTCATATTTTCAAATAAGTGCATGCATGGACGCCGTCCATGACTGTCCAGCCACACTTTAAGCCTTGATCCTAACGCTACATGGCGATTTTATCAGCTGCAGCCAATAGGTGCCTCACATTCAGAGAAACTCAAACAAACCTATAGTTGCTTCCACGAGAGTCGGTCAACTGAATCGTCTTTGTTGCTCCTGTCTGGAATTGCAATCATCCTTCGAGTAGAGAACTTCAAACTTCTTCCAAATAACAGTCGATTTCTGACGGGAAACAAAATCCCGGGCAACAGCCAGCGCGCCATGTCAGATGTCGGAGTAGCGTGAAATGCCAGTATCGATGGTGCCAGAGCTGCAGCAGTCAGCTAATTGGGCGCCCCGCATCCAATTTCACCCCACTGGGCATTCAGACCCCAAATTCACCCCACTGGACATTCAGACCCCTATTTCACCCCACTGGGCATTCAGACCCCAATTTCAACCCACTGGGCATTCAGACCCCAACTTCACCCCATTGGGCATTCTGACCTCAATTTCAACCCCACTGGGCATTCAGACCCCACTGGGCATTAAGATCCCAATTTTACCCCATTGGGCACTCGAAACCCAATGACTTCATCAGGTCAAAGTGCATCAAACAGATAATTACCTGTCAACATCAGTCATCCTATTATAACATGGAGTAAGCATATTTAATTATCTGTCGTCATAATTATAGTAATGACAACAGATACGTGGGGTAAATTCATTTGGGGTGTGAATGCCAAGTAGGTTGAAATTGGGTGCGTGGCCTCCTATTAGCTAACTACTCAAAGCTATAAGAAAACTTACTAGTTACTTAATGCTACAAGATCCTTTCGATCAAAAAACTACCAAATCGCCTATGAAAATTAATTAATACTGACGACGCCATGTACAAGCCGACGCCTTGTGTCAGGGAGACGGTGCCAGAGCCGACAGCGCTGACAGGCGGCCAGGACGGACGGTGCCAAAACTGCCGGATAAGTCTCTGGCCCCTGTAATTTATCAACACGTTCACGTTCTATAACTTCTATGCGATTAAGTAGCGCCTTAAGAGAGCTCTTTAGCTCGATAAAACAAATTTGGGAATGCAATATCTAGGTAAAAATAACAGAATTATTTTTGCATACTTCGAGTATCCTATACTATAGTATTGGCAATTCATTTTCACATTGAAATGACGAGGAACTCTCATGAATGACTAAGAAACTCTAAAATATTATAGTGAATATAGGACAAGAATCTAAGACCAATAGCATTCCTAGTGGGAAGACTATTGGTAAGATAGATAACAAACGGCGAGACAAGCACCGGTATATTATGGTCTAAATTAACAATTACAATAAGATATTAAGATAGATAACTGTTAGAGCTAGAGCAACATCTATAACACAGAAGAGGAAGATCTTGATTCAAGAGGACATAGGCCTATTTAAACTTCTTTGGGACTGAGGTGACAGGTTCACTCTTTCCAACTATTCAACTCCTTGGGACTCTTTCGGTTAGACAAGTTAAACTTCCTGACGCTCTCTCCGTTTAAATGTAAGATCACCGGTCCTTTCATTATAATCCAACTATAATACCTGCGGAGACCACCTTTTGACTGTTCTTACGGGAAACTCTTTTGACGCAACGCAGCGCTCGTGAATAGGCTGGTGCCCCGCTCTTGGCTTTCGAGTAGCGCTTTAGAAGTTTGGAGATCACGATTACGATTACGTAGTGATTTTATTAGAAGTCGTAGACAGACTGGGGTAACCGTGGCTTTGGTTTAACGACAATTTAACAAAGCTAGATTATTAGCGTCAGCCATTCTTCATCGAGGACAGGAATTGGTTCTGTTGGAGTGGCTGAGTTAGAGATGATCTCCAAGACTACACTGCTTAGACAATTATTCGTAAGTTTGGTTTTAATAACTTACAGCTGTTGCAAGGTGTCGCTCGTCATTCTAGTCACGAGAAGCGTCATCTGTCGACGGATGTTGAATCTTCATGATGAAGCATCTTTGCGACCCCGACTCCGACGATATAGTGAACGGTGACATCACCACAACTACACAATACATCAGAGAAGTTTAGTACAGCAATGCATAATATGGTATCATAGAATGCAAGAAGACATTCATGAATTACTTAACTAACATCTTTGTTAAAATAATGATCACTGTATTTCCGCTTTAGGGGCATTTCCATAAGAACCTTCTAGATATTCGCACGTTAGTGTTGCAACCATAGGCCTAGTAGCTGGAACTCTGCGACTGCTCGTGCTTTGGCAGTGCCAGTCCCAAGCCTGAGAAAGGAGGAGGGCGATCCTAATCATCTTCGTTGAACAGCAACAGCTTCGTAGTTACGCCATGTGCGACAGATGTCGTTGCAGTCGCAAGAACCGCCATCTGTCGATTGATGACAACAATTCGTCTGACGTTTCGCTTGCCATCCATGAAGACGGACGATCTTGAAAAGGAAATGTTTCAGCAATCGCTTTACCACCGACAACGGAAAGCAACAAACAAATTAACAAGACTCTATAATAGCCTATAACTATAGTTAGTTTAAAACGGTTATCAGCCTTTCTAATGCAGCGACCGCTTGGTATTTGTAACATTTTCGCGACGATCCCAACAACAAAATCAATTGATTAGCCTACTCCCTTTCACTGCATTTTTTTACCATTGTTATGTATTTAGCTTCATAATTGGAAAACTACATTTGAAAACTGCGTTGCGTAAGGTTCCTAGTTCTTGCGATTCTGAGAGTAGACATATTCGGTAGTTTGACGTTGCAGTTTCATAAGTCCATTCTAGTTTGTGAAACCTAAAGAGCTGTCAAATTTTGCTGTTGAAACTCCCACGGACCCAAACCCTTCGTCCAAAGTGTGTATTCTTGGCGTCTTCATAACAGCGCTACAAACATTCTTTATTAGAATGAACATAATAATTGTGACTATCTCAATAGCACTGCATGATCAGCGGCTTTGATGGACCTAAGAATAATAATTGCTCTGCAGCTTTCAATATCTTAAGGATAGGTCTATAGGCCTTAGGCTACATTAGGATAATGTTTCATGATAATCATGAAATTGCAAATTTCGATCAAAAGATCGTTGTTGTGTGAAAATTGTTATTATTTGGGTTCACCTGACATCACTCGACGAAGATTTGATCGAAACAGAAGTTGGTGCAGCAGAATTTAGCAGAATTTCGATGAATAACAGGAGATTTTTTGAAGATCTCTTAAAATTTCTAACGCGTCTTACTTCTCTGAAATCTGGACGTCAAAATGAATAAGCTTACAACAAGAGGATGACGTCATCATAAGTCAACGTCATTTTTGTTTTTCAGTCTTTGCAGTCTTTATTAACACGGCTACAGCGGCTAACGATAGACCTACAAACGCTCATCCTGTTTCAATAACTATAGGCCTAGGCCTACATTAACCTGCACAGGCCTACAGTAGGGAGGGACGATCGAGCGGCTGAAGGACGGTCACCGAGGCGCGAAGCGTTGAGCAGTGGTTTGCGGAAGGATGTATCCAGGGCTTAAAGTGTGCCTGGACGATCATGGACGGCGTCCAGGCACTTATTGTAGAATCTGCACACCGTCCAGCCACTTATTTGGCCCACACAACAGAGAAAGGTGAGGAGCGTCCAGGCACTTCTTTTCCTACACTTTAAGCACTGGATGTATCAATTGTATCATGTGTCCCTTCCCGTTGAGTCATTGTGAATTGGCTTACGTTTCACGTTAGTCCACCTCCCCCCCAAACTTTAGTTGGAAAAAGTTTAACTAGTTAGACTACATATAGTGTAATATACTACATGTGGTTAGACTAAGCATTTTAGTCTAGTTAACTTATTCACAAAAATCAGTTGCCAACCTATAAGTCTTAGTTAAACTTATTTATTTTAGTGGAAAAAATAGTTCAAACAAAATTCGTTTAGTGCCCATCGCTGCATCGTGACTTGGAGACTTCAATTTTTTTGTCCGGCCGTTGCTTGCTGCCTTGCCTGGAACTCGACTTGTTCTATTAGAATAATTAAACTTAGGTCAATAACAGAGCTGTAATTAGCTTAGAAATGACCAACGTTTGATGACATTGTAACTTTACATTATAATTATGGCACTAAAGTAATAATTTGATCATATAATAAACCTAAGTTGATGAGCTGCTTGAACATGTCTTCAATTGTTTTGCATGCATTCTTGCAAATGATATCAGACAGCGTTTACGCTATAATGACCAAACTGCCGCTTTATTGCACCCGATGATAATATTCCTATTAAGCTTCAGAAAGTAATCAACACACATGTAGCTAAGTGTAGGCCTATGACTATTAATTCTGTATACACTGGATGCAACCAGAAATACGGAACAATCCAGCTAAAACATTGTATGTCTAAGCATGGTTAGGCTGAGAAGAAAACTTTATAGGCATCAGCAGGTTTCATGTGTGCTATCAAACTGGAACGCTCTGCATTTCTACATAATAGATCATTCTCAAATGCGGGACGTGTTCTACAGTTACTGTAGCGGTCTGTTCTGTGCCTTGAAACCGAAGAGTCCCAACTTCAAATCTTCTTCAAGCCACTGCAGAGTGAACGTTGACAAGCTGCTCACACACAACCAACCAACTGTCTGTGCGAAAGGCAACGGGACCTTAGTGACCCCACCCATCTCATCCTCATGTGGCATAAATGCCGATGGACCTGCCTTCGAGCAGAAACTTATAGGCCTAATCTTCAGCGTCATCGTTGTTGTTGTCGTCGTCATCATCGTCGTCGTTCATCGTCATCATCATCACCATCATTGTTGTCGTCATCATCGTTGTCGTCATCATCATTATCATCACCATCATTGTCGTTGTCATTATCGTTGTCGTCTTCATCATCATCGTCGTCGTCGTCGTCATCATCATCATCATCATCATTGTCGTCGTCGCCATTATCATCATCATCATCACACAGTAGTTTGTCGTCGTATGCCAAAAAGGCATGGCGATGCAAGGCAACTGATGGTTATTTTAGCTTCATTGAACTCCTTAACTATTGTTAGACTAATTATTTTAAGAAGCATTGACATGAAGGTGCATACAGGTGCTATTTCGGTTTAACGAGATACTGATTGCAATACTTAGGCAAAAGGTCAACCTTTCTTTGCACCAATCTCATACAATGTGTCATTAATTTCTAGCAATTGACACAGATTAATGTCAGACAAAATAGTTTCATTTAAGTCCATTGATGATTATCGGCTTACAATTATGTCATCACCCACAATGACGCTAAATGTTCGCGTGCTGACCAATTAGGCCTATCGGTGAATTAAGCAGCATGCAAATTGGTCACACTATGCATGCGTTAGAACGGTTAGATGGCTTGTGAATGTTGTGACGCTGCAGAAAGCATAAAGAAGCCATTAGATAATAAGAGTGTGCTGCTCGGCCTAACTATAGGCCTTCCTGGTCTGCAACTGCGTAGACTTCGAATGGTCCGAAACTGACAAGAATGGATGATTAGAACCTATACCCGGTAAATGTGGTAATGTACCAATGAATCATGAATGATTTGTTGAAAAGGTTAGACTTATTTTAGAGCATGCGCGAAACAGACATTCAAGGCCCGTAATTTACTCTCCATTATTATAGGCCTACTCATAATTATTATAATATTTATTGCCATCAGATGGTCAAAATTCATGGATGAACATTGAACATCACTCGTGTCTTCTTCCCTCCATATAATAAATTTCCATGACTAATTCTGTTTTTCATCCACATGACACTCGCAATAACATGCAAGCAAAACTTTCGATCTGCGATAGGCCTTTAAGCCTAATATGTTACATCGCCGCCCATCATCAGTTCGTATCATACGGATCCTCTATAAAGTCTGTCCGAAGACACTCGTGAATCAGCGGTTCTCATTATTGTCATGCAACTCCTCACCACTAAGTTTTTATTATGATTTGTCATTGTTCCGTGCATGCTGCCTTCCTTTTTTGTTCATTCCTGAAGTTGAGAGGAGACGTGGACGATGCTCCAGAAAGAGTTCAGATGCTCTTCTTTCTGTATCCAGACAATCATTGAGCGCCTGAGAATCATATCAAGATACGTACGCGTATTTAATAAATTAGAATCGTGACAATTTTCAGCTCCACTTCGTTTATTTTGGGATGGTTACTGCAGGATATAAATTATGTCGTCATGAGTCGCTTCGTGGTATACCTTCATGTGTGCTTGATGTCATGGTAACTAATTCCCATTAAGCAGGGTATCAGTCGATTTTGAGCGAATAGGAAGCTATCACATGGTATAGTATGATGGTACGACACTTTAACCAGAAGCGTTTTTAAGGGAATATTTTTAAAGCGCTGCCTTACATCTTTTTCAAAACCTTTCCTACGTAACGGAAACTCCTCAACTGTTGTCTGATTCGTTCTCATTTTTGAAGTGGTAAGACGGTGGCCGTGGAAGTGGTGGCACTAATTCGCATACGAGATCGTATTCTGGCGGCGGCGTTTCAGGGCGAGTGGTATCTGAGTGCAGCGTCCACTCTTCGGAGTATGGAGGCAGTTGAGAACAGATCGTCGTCGGGATGATCGTCGGTCGCTTGTTTAGTGACTGAAGCGCAGACGTCGTCGACCGAGGAAGACCAGACATCGAGCCCCCGCCGCCGCCTCCGCCCCCTACGCGGATGGGAGGTTGGTCGAAGAGCGCGAGGCTGTATCGATAGGTTGGACATCGTTTGTTACATCGACAGACGAAGACGACGAAGACGCCGAGAAAGAGTACCATGGCTACACCGACGACTACAAAGACAACCACTTGCTCCATCTGATTCATTGTCTCCGGCGGTTCCGTCGTTCCTTCAAGACAAAACAAATACAAACGTAGCCTATTGTTATCTTCGCTATGTCATCTCGTTCATAAGGTCAAAATTTAGAATAACAAAGTTTTTATACTTAGGCCTACTGGTAAAAAATTGCTCGTAGGCCTACATAGCCTAATTGTGGATCTCCACATTAAAAAATCTGAACACTAGTCGCGTCTGGAGAATCAGGAATTGGTAGGGTATACAATAGGCCTACACGACATTCGGTATTCGAATTTTTTTCAATTATCTTGAATACAATAAATAACGACCATTAATTTTGAGGCTGGATCTGATAGTTCAGGTAATGAATCTTAAATGAGAGATTTTGATTGGATGAAGCGGAAATTAATACTTGATTACACCATAATAATAATTAGACTGTTAGGCCTACATTGATGATGCGGCAAAAGTGATCTTGTTCAAGCCAGAGAACAGATATAGGCTAGCCTATTATTATCAGTATCCCTCATTAGGGCCCCTATTATTGTTACTAGTTGACTAGGGCATATAATTTATTATTATTACTATTGATAATACAACAATTACTACTACTACAAAAATATTGCTGTTGTTACTATTTATTTACCGTGCCTTAGGTATTTTTGGCCGAAGCAGGCCTATTATCATTCCTCAGGTGTTAAAAGGTCGAAACAAAATTCAGAGATGGGAATGGTGTTACTTCGTCAAGATTTATTATTATTATTATTATTATTACTATTATTATTATTATTATTATTATTATTATTATTATTATTATTATTATTATTATTATTATTATTACCATTATTATTATTAGGCCTAGGCCTATATTCCTCTAAAACAGAGTACTACGGCCTCGTCGCGCCCAGGCATGCGATATTGAATCGCTGTATTGTGAAAGACAATATCTTCTGGGGCAGGAAGAAGGTTTCTTGTACTACTAGGCTACTATTACTATTATTATGCATCTGAAACATGAGAACGCATTCATTAATTAAACTTTTACTCGAGTCAAGCGACATAGGCCTACGTAATTCAATTTGATTAATTGCCTCAATCTAGTTTACTATGCAAATTAAGTCTATTTTCTGCGCAGTTAAAAGTAGACATGGCACACGTACAATAAACGATGGTCCAATTATTATGCTGCGAATTGGTTCGCTGTAAATAGCAGGACCGGTGTACATAGGCTAATTAATTAGGCCTATATCTGCACAAAGCACTTCAAGGTAGCCGCTCCCCCGCCAACTGCTAAATCCTCAAGTCGCAACCATAGTCGCTAAGCTATCGACTCCTAGCAACTATATATATCCATGGACGGCGTCCATGCACTAATTTTTGTATCTGAGCGCCGTCCTGCCGCTTGTTAGACCAGCACATGCAGTTTGGAAAGGTAAGGGGCGTCCATGTTCTTCTTTTTCTATACTTCAGGCACTGTTGATATTCGTCCTCTTTATAGTTTTACAACTCGAGAACCTTTTACAGACTTTAGGCCCAATATCCCGGTGTGCCCGCCAAATTAAACTAAGCTGATAGGTGCACATGACCATGCTCATGATCAGTAAAAGACCAAGACGATTGAAATCCGCAAAAACCACGACACAAAGTGACATAACGACCCAGATGCTTCAAGGTGTCATGATGTGAAGCAGACATGCACAGGCCAGTCAGGACAGACCGATGGAGAGGGTCGGGGGAGAGAGCGTGGGACACATACGGCCATTGACCCACGTTGTCCTTCATGCCTCTTTCCCACAATTCTCTTCAATCGGACAAGGTGGTTAAGGTACTCCAAGATGTTAATGGTATGGAGCTGACCTGCCGACCGGACAGGTCAACCCTACATGTATATTATTCCATTTATATCGTCCAGTGCCTCCCAGCTTCAGTATGAGAAAGATATAACTCATAAAAATAGTCTCTCGCACATCCCCAGAGTCCGCCATGTCACTGAGTGTAACGTGGAATGCCTTGCATTGGCTCCCTTTCTCACAGAGGATCACTAACCGGATCTTTCCTTGGTTTGGCGCTGTCTCGCGGGTGCGGTCCCTGTTTATTCGCAGGATCTCTGCTCTTCCACCCTAAGCGTCCAGCGGTCGGGAGCGCCTCTGCGTAGGTGTCTTGAAGGGACGCTATAATAAATGATTTAAATGAATGAATTATCTGACTCAGTCTTGATCAATTTCCTCAATTGGTCCTTCTCTATGAAATGTCCTTTCTCCTTCAATTCGCTTTACACTTCTGTCCTGCAGTCAGCAGTCTCTCTTCGTCCTTCTCTTTTCTCAAAACCTGCTTCTTCTCGCGGGGGCCTTGCGCACTGGGACCACCTCTGAACGTTTCACCGTAGTAGAGGCGCTTTATAAATGATTGAATACAATAGGCCTACAATAACAGCTGCCAAAAAGACCTACCGAAGTTGAAACGGTTGCCCGCAAGAGTTGATCGTGACATGATGACGGTTTCGATCTTCTACATGTAGCCTACTGTAACAGTCGCATAATAATATTATATATTATATCCTGTTAAGAATTAGAGACTCGTACGTGCGTATACGTCCACGCTCCTTTGCTCACGGTCACCGGTAGCCTTCTGCAGTCTTCTCAATGAGAATGTTTGTTAGAACAAACAATTCGTAGCATTCCGACTAGAACACAATTGTTGAGTGCATTCAAATCGTCCAAGTGATTGTTTGTCTTAAACCAAAGAGTCTATAAATGCGTTCAGTCGTCTCTTATAGATCTGTCTTTAAAGCTAACGTTCTGAAGCATTCAGCGAAAATATACACCACTGTTGTTTTCGTCTTTTGCTTCTGATCGCTATTAAAAGAAAGACCGCAATGTAGCTGACGGAAGGCCGTTATGGGCATAGCTAGGCCTAGGCTACCATCCCGCTCTCTGTAGTATAACTAGTAGCCGGTCGATTGCACATGCGTTGCGAGTGCGCTAAAAGCTCTTTACGGCGTTCCATTATCGACGACTAGCGAAAACTGATTTAGAATCGTTCACAATAAAACGGCAAAAATAGTTGAGACCAGTCAGCCACCAGTAAAGACTGGTTCCTGTGACAACAGAATATTCTGCGTCAACGAGCATCTGATCTGTCATGAAGAATGATTTGGTTCAGTGAACATAATTTTGACCCGTTCATTGATAGCATCGAGTATACCCAATCTGCCTAGGCTACTGCTAAAATCCCGAAGCCACAAACGTTTCTTGAGATAACAGCGATAGACTGATAGTAACAAGCAATTTCTTCGTTTTTCATGCAGTTTTTCTGGATGCGGTGTAACATCGAGATGAGTCAATAAAATTATATGCCTAACTAATGCTAGGCGTATAGCCTACACAGTTGAACACTGTAGGCCTACGTGGGTCACAAATAGACATGCTTACAGCTTAATTCCAATCTTGTCCAAAACGTCTCTCGCGCGAACTGAACGCGCCCATATAGTTTATTATAGGCCTAGGCCAACACGAGGCCTTGATTCAGATAGGCTAATTAAATAATATAATAAATTATGCCATCATTGACCACTACATATATATAATAACCTATATCACCAGTGAATTCAGAGATCACAATTGGTATAGGCTACGTAGGCCTAGTCTTAAACGCGACTCCTACTAACAATTCATGCAGGTATAAGAAGGTTTTATACCTTCATTGAAAACTATATAGGCCTATATTATATGTAGGCCTAGATAGGCCTATATACAATGTAATCTCTGTTTGTTCGGTGAAGTCGTTTGATACACAGATTGTTAATAGGCCTACATGTAGATTACTTTAAAAACAATCTGATTTTGAGACTTCACGTGAGTGTGCATGGGACTTGTATTACGTATAAATTTGTATAGGCCTAATTCAATATCCAGCCAGCACACATTGGCAGGCGCGGATTCAGGGGGGGGCGGAGCCGGCGTACGCCCCCCCTAAACCTGCAGAAATGTTCTAAAGCTAAACTGACATAAAACTAAAATAATTGCAATTTAGCCTGCGATTTGGAGATCTTGCAAAGCAAGCAATTCGTGGTCTACATGTAAGTCTCATTCCATGCATCTAATGTTTGAAACATCGACGCACTCACTGCTGATGTTATACTTCATTACTATCATGATGAGCTGCCTTCTCCGAATTCTTTTCATCAAGAGTTAAAGCTTTGGCAGCAGATGTGAAGAAACGCTAATAGCACACCAAGCACCCTGTCGGACACCCTCGCTGACAGCCGCTCCCGTTGTATTATGTATCCAAATATTACCACAATAGTTCACATTTTGCTGCTCACTTCTGTCACGGCTTGCAGTGTTGAGCGAGCAAATTCTAGTCTGCGATTTGTGAAGTTGTGTTTCCAAAGTACAATGAACGAGGACTCATTTTATTGTTTGTCCACAAGGACATCAAGTTAGACATTGATGACAATCTCAATGTCTACGCCAGAAAGCATCCAAAGAGAATGACACTGTTAACCCACTGGCATGTGACACTTAATTATTTTCTTTTTGGGTCAAGGGTTGCATGATCAAAACCGATAACTGATTTATAATCGTTTCACTGTTAACCTTCAGTGGACACCTGCAGTGGTTTTATATGAGAAACTATATATTTGTTTAAAGTTCCACGACATTTACTATTAAAAGGATCATTATAGTTTTGCATGATCTAATTTCATACATATCAGTGGCGGCGACAGGAGAGGGTTAGGGGGGGCTAAGCCCCTCTAAACGTGTCTCACCCCCCCCCCCCCAAAAGCTGAAAATGTCTAAAACGGCTTACTTCGTAATAAGGAAACTAGACAATGACCAACGGCAACAAAATCAACCATAAAAATTATTATTATAGTGTAGATGCTTATGCTATTGGCGGCACCAGGGGAGTGGTCATGGGGTTAAGCCCCTAAATGTGACTCAGCCTCATCCCAAAGCAAAAAACAATGAATGTCCATGTATCGGCTTAAAAGTTATTATTATTAGCCTATCTTATTTTCGGACCTCAACTGCGGTGGACGGTCATACATCGACTCACATGTGAGACATCAATTGCGACTGGGCTCGACTACCGGACATCGACTCTCTCTGCCGCTTAACACTAGTCTGCGACTCTGCAAAACGACTTCTTATTTGAGTTTTCGTGATTTTATCGTTCAGAAATAGCTGGCAAAAAAGAGCCTAAAATGGCTCTAGTTGAGGTCAACAGAGCTAAAAAATGCGTTGGTGGCTGGGGCTCCGCCCCAGACCCCGCTGGGGGAGCTTGCGACGCTCCCCCAGACCCCCTAGTCGGTATGGGCTTCGTGCCTTCGGCACTCGCAGCTTCGCGCCTTCGGCGCGACATAAAATTTTTGCTATAGGCCTAGTTGGCTTCAGCCCCCCAACCTGAGATCCTGGCGCCGCCACTCATATATATATTTACGGGTTTGGATTGGTAGTATTTACGCCCCCCCTAACCAGAAATCCTGGATCCGCCCCTGATTGGGACAACGTCGTAGGACTATCGTAGGCACGTTGTGGAACTACATTGTCCAAGATTGCCGCAACCTGTTTTCGCCAGTTTGGCAGATAATGTGTGTGCACTGGGTATAATAGTGAAAACTGTGATGCCTGTGAATCTACACGGAAGATGACTAAATTATCCTACTCGCAAGTTTATTGTGGCCGAGACCAGAATAAGAGATAAATCAGCATTAATTGGGGAAAACAGTTCGCTATAATTGTGTGCCTATCGTATGAGACATAAGTCTACACACATAATAATAGCCTAGCTATTCTAAAGAAGTCCCATTCAGACAAAATCACGTAATCGGTATATTGTAGGCTAGATTGGACACCTTGGCTGGTAGCCTATTACCTCTCTTTTCCCCAACCATTCTGCTACTGGCCACCTTTTCGCTGATGATGTCAAAACCTTTGTCCATGGGCCCCCTTCTGCTCAACTCCTTCTTGCAAGTCAAATTGATGCTTTATCTCAAGATCTCTATCTTACATGTATATTTGGATGTCTTCAAATCGTCTGACCTTGAACTCTTCAATAACCCAGTTGATTTGGTTTGACACTTCCAGGAATCTCCAAAAACTTGACTCAGGGCTGTTTTAAAGAATTTTTAGAACTGCACAACCCCTTCTTTTCTTTCCCATCCTCCATGGTAAATTACTTCCAATCGGAAGACAAGGTAGCCTATATATTGTCTTTTTAAAACTAATTTTTCCTGCACAGAAGTGCTTCTACAACAATTATTAGGCCTACTGCACAAATCCATTTAGAACTGCTCATTTTCTGTAAACTGCACGTTAAAAAGCCCTGGCTTGACTACGCATTATGATTAGGCTATAGCCTCTCAAGCTTTTCCTCACTTCAACTTTCGCCTCGTGTTTGAGACCCAGGTGTCACTGTCACCATAAATAGGCTAATTCTCGAAACTTTACCGAACACATTGCCAAGTTTACTCGCTCTTCCTACTTCCAGTTAGTCCTAAGGCGTCTCAGGGCTATTCACAAATCTATTTAATCTTCTGCCTTTACCCTTACACTGGGAGCGCTTCTGAAAGACTCTTGCTGCAAGAAGCGCTGTGCAAATCGTCAGATACAATACAATACAACAAAATACCTTATCCAACCATCGATTTTTATCCCTTCTTGGAAACCACCATTTCGGTCCTTCCTGCATAATTCTGCGAATGCATATGAATAGGCACGGGAAAATAACACAACACTGGGGTACGGGCAGGGTCTCAGGGTCTGCCATCAACCAACTTCATGATCAGTAGAACCCCACCCCACCCCGTAGACGATCGATTCGACGAATTGTATAATATAAAGACAGGGTGAGAATTGCCGGGGGGGGGGTTGGGGGTTCAACCTCCAGTCTTTCTTAGAGCCCCATGTTAAAGTATGTTTTTCATGTACCAATTTCAAGTTTATCATAGGCCAACCCCCCAGTTATTTTTTCACAATTCTCATACTGTAGGCTATATAGATGTGATATAGCAGCGCAAGGCAAATAGAGTCAGGATATCCTTGTGGAAGACCGGATGTAGGCATGGACCAATCAGCTTCGTGGAACTAAATAGTCATTAGGCCTACAATTATTGCCTGAGTAGGCCTACATGCGCGTGGAAGACCGAGAACAAAAAGTCAATGGCTGTTATAAATATTATATAATTAATTATATAGTTGTACAGTCCTTTAAAATTCATTAGAAGGGCCTATGCATAATAAGTTATAACCTTGCACATGGATAGGTTTATTACTTGTTTGAAATTTGTTTCATTTAGGCCTAAGCTACCGAGGATAACGAAATACACGACTCGATGGATAGATGAATGCTCATGATGACGTCAACCATTGGAGCGAATTAAGATGTCTATAGGCCTAAGGAGTAATAAAGTGTAAAGACAAAACAGGTAATAAATAAAACTGATCGATGTTGAGCAAGCTAAACTTAATTAGGGCATGTACTGTATGCAGTACTGCATGCAGTAAGAATTAGTTCTGCCTAAGCATTTGACGCATATGAAGCCAATACGGTATAATGTTCAATCGATCGATGAGCTTCTCTATAATTATATGGATCTTGTTTTGACCAGCTGATCAGATCTGTATTCTTGTCACGTTCACTCAACCGGACACAACCAGATAGCCATGCAATGCATGCATAATGCATTTAAATGCACTGCGCTGTTGTGCAGGCCTACTTTGGATTAATTATCTGCATCGCGCATAGGCTACATTAACAATTGCTGTCGAAGTAGGCTACGCTGCAACACTGCGACGAATTGCAACAAAACATGGAAACAGTTGATAACAGAGAATTATGATCAATGCATTTCCAGTGCCTAAAAGTATTCCTGACTGCTTTTATTGCCAGTAGACCGAAATATAGAGGCCTATAGGTCTATAAATAGGCCTATATGTGTGCATAGCCTACAGAATTTCTGCCTGTAGCTTATACTGTAACAGCATAGAGTAGGCCTACCGTGCCGGTATAGGCTTAGACGCCCATTCGTTAATATTATTTAAAAAAATTCCTCGGCTTTAGATTCCAAGCTTTTTCATCGTCAACGAAACCTGACATTTTTGGGCCAGACATAAGCGCTCCTCAGCTGCCCCCACTCTATCGTCTCCATGGCAACCGTAGCCTACGTAAGAATCAGCGTTGCCACTCCTTGGGTTTTTCACAAGATCTTGGGTTTTTCGATCCCAACTTGGGAAGTGGGGTTTTTTCGGGAAGAACTTGGGTTTTTTGCTTGGGTTTTTTTCTGGGCAAAATCTTGGGTTTTTTCCATCTCCAAACCTAAAAAATGGGGTTTTTTCGGAAAAAACTTGGGTTTTTTGCTTGGGTTTTTTTTCGACTAAGAAAATCTGGAAATTGTGGATATTTTGGAGAAATTTTGGCCGGATGATTCAAAAAAGGTCATCAGAATTTTTGGACGAGATGAGAAATTGACAGAGTTTTTGGTCCGGATGACTGAAAAAACGGTCGTCAAAATTTTTCGGGCGGGAAATTGTGTAAATTTTTGATAATTTGGGCAACTTGGGTTTTCTTGGGTTTTTTCGACCCTTCAACTTGGGTTTTTTCATTTTTTAGAGTGGCAACGCTGGTAAGAATATTCGAATCTTCACCTGACATCATTCTCTGGACGACGTGCATCGTGCAACCACATAATATTACATTACCAGTAATATAATAGGCTATATGTGGTCATTGTGGTGCAACCTCTCTGACACGAACAGCAGCGTTTGTAAATGAATTGGAGCCCGGCACTTAGCTTTAGGCCTATGTTTAAAGTACCCGTAGCCTACGGATGACGTCATGAATTTGAAGTTTACGATTACAACAAGAGACCTAATTAAGTGCTATCATATAGATTCACATTAATTGTAATGACAAGAGGATAATAGCAAGACGTAGGTCCACATCACTTAAGTAGGTTTACGATCATAAAAAATTATCGATTTAATATCGGCCTACACACCCAACAACAGACCAGAAAGTATCGTCCATACCGCATGGACCAACTCAATGCTCTGCTGTTTTTCGCAAGGTGTCACTCAATGTCAAGCCTGGATGAAGGAGGAGATAGCCAAGCACTAAGTGTTGCCAGTCCAAAGACAGTATAAAGGAGGGCAAAGCTATAGAATCATCTTCGTGATTCTTTGTCAAAGGTACAGCATCGTTGGACAGAACAAAAATTCGCTAAATCCAATTACTGCTCCTCCTCATCCTCCTCCTCCTCCTCCTCTTCTCATCGCATACATAATCTTATACGTAAGGCACTAGTTTGCATTGAATCCCATGAAGTGATCTCTTTTGCATTTCTTTGTCTCTTGCTGAAAGCACTTACAAATATTCTGTTTGATAAAATTATTATTGTCATAGGCATACATGCTAGGTCAAAGTGCTACATATGAGGTCAAAGTGGTACACGCTATATCAAAGTGGTACATATGAGGTCAAAATGGTACATGCTAGGTCAAAGTGATACATAAATTATGAGGTCAAAATGGTACACGTTAGACCAAAGGGCACCAGCCTCACAGAAGTTACTCTGGAATATCAAGTTGAGAATACATTACAATACATTACAATACATTACAATACAATGTTTGTTTCTTACTAAAACTTCAGATGTATGTGGTTGTTGAGAAAAGAAGACTCAGACTATAGAACACATGACTTGATGAACTTTAATACCAAAAGTCTTACGTATGAACAATTAACTAAAACCAAATTAACAATAAATTACAAAGACGATCGATTATGCCAGGGTTACCAAAAAGCAGAATATGTCCAGTGATGTCTAAAACTAAATTTAATTTTCATATCAACAGCTATCAACCTTTTAGATTTTCAGAAAATATACACACACACGCGTTGACAGATTTTATGGCATAGCTTAAGTTAAACACACACTGACAGCAGTTACGATTGCAATGCAAGCATTCAGAAAACATGCTAACACAAATTACATGATATTACCTAAATATATTTAACTAAATGATGTACCTGCTCAGTTATAATACCTCCATCGTCACGATACGTCAGTCGCATGAACAGATAGCGTACAACAGCAACAGTGCTCAGCAGCATTCTCCAGGTGGGAAAGTACAACCGTGTTGCCCGGGACATTTATGCAATACCTGACAAAGATTTATCTACGACAATAGCATCGTCCTCAGGTCCTGCTTGCACCAAAATCGGGTCACAGGACCAAAATTGAGGTTTGATAGCACTGCGACCTACATACAACCTCTGAGTTTGGTGTATTTGGACAGCTCCAATCAATTACGTGCCACATAACGTAACAATCAGGTTTCTGGTCAACGTCAGAATAAGATGCAAATTGAAAGTAGACAAAAGAGTTTGGCTCTAAGACAAAACTGTCAAAGACAATAATTCACAACAGACCAAATTATACCAGGACAATTATTCAATGCAGACCAAATCAACCCCCCCAAAATTAATCATCTCGATCAAATCACCCCCCAGGTCAATTTGCAGCAGAATTCGCAAATCAACTTCATCAATAACAACCAAATCAGAAGAAAACACAAAGAAACTGCAAATATTAAAAGAAACCTGAAAATCAATAAATAATACTAAAATCATAATGATTAGTATTCTGTGATCAATAATACTAATCATAATGCTTAGTTTGCTAGAAAAATATCGACTTGAAATTAAAAATGTGTAGCCATTAGCATTTATTCTTCTAGTAGTTTCAGTAAATTTTATAGATTTAAAACAAATTTTATTTTTAGCACATAAAATGTCTCAGTCTTACTCTTAAATTGAAGGTTTGGACCATTTTTTTTTCTCTAGCTCCCAACAAAAGATGAATGCAAGTACAACTTCTGTAAGGTAATGGCACAATAATATTTTTTGCCATCATTTAAGCAAAACAGTAAAAAAATTGTTAAACACTCCTAACATTGATAAACATCGTTTATGAACTATTTTAATTAACATTATGCACTGAATGATATTTTAAATAGCAAAATGTGTGCCTGTAGTATGTCTCTTAACAGTTTGAAGATATTTACCCCAACACACACGTGTTCACAAAAATTCCTGTTAAATGTGCTAGTATGCACCATGAACTGGCGTTCTTCGCGTTTGATTCCAGAAAACAACACAGAGGTGCTATGGTTGTTATATAGAGAACACATACACACAAACGAACACATGCTTAGTTGCTTACTCTCAAGCTCTTAGCATTCACACTGACAGTTGACAGTATGTTTATGAAGCATCCTAGAAGTAGCTTGCTACTGACGATGTTATAGAATTAGCTGTAAATACAAACATATTCACATGTACAATGTTGTACAATGTTGTACATGTTAGGCATCCAAGGTTGTTCTACCAATCGAATAACATTACAAATTTATGCTCAATTTTATGCCAATCAGCATCCAGTTTCTTAATTTCCAGAGGTAAAAATCTCATTTCCAACATTTAAGGCATGCTGCCAAGTATGTTGCATGTATATATAAATACACACACACATATAATTATATATACAGTATTATACACACACATGCATAATTGTGTATACATGTATATATGTATCTAGGTATGCATGGATGCCTATATTAAATGCATTCATGTATGTAAGTAGGTGTACAATGCATGCAAGTAAATGAGCAATTGAACTGTGCCACTTTACTGTCTGTACCTCTCAAAGGCACTCACCACAGTTCATGAAAGTCATTAGAATCAAATAAAAATCTTATTAGAGAAGGTTTATCTGTAAGGAAAAATACTTGAATACAATAAACACTAGGCTACACTACAGTCGCAGCCTGTGAGAGACACATAAACAACCTACAATTTAAGCAGTCAACACTAGACACTAGACATGTGTCTATGTGTCTATGCGACAAATCAATAACAGTTTCAAGTATGTCATTTAAATTAATGTAAATTAAAATCCAATTAGCACCTTGCAAAGCTTCTAAAATGCACAGGGTATGAAACTAGTTAAAACTCAGCATTCTATCAATTCCTTGACAGCAATACTCCAGATAATTTACACTTTTTCTAACAGTCTCCATCCAGTTCCCTGTTGTGATCGCAAAGCATTTCAAGCACACTAATTGCGAGAGAACCTATTACACAGTGACTAGTTGCAAGACCGTCATTCAAGCGCTTCAACCACAGCTCTCAAACATTGAGATGATGATGGTGACCATTGCCACCACAGCGCTTCAGTCTATAGCCATAGCAGAGCTTCAGCGTAGAGCCATAACACAGCCTCAACCAAGAACCATAAGAACAACTTCATCCAAGAGTTATAACTAAGTTTCAGCCTATAGCCATAGCAGAGCTTCATTCCAGAGCCATAGTGAGCCACAGTCCACAGCCATAAAAGTGCTTCAGTCCAGAGCCACATCTGTCCAGAGCCACATCTGTCCAGAGCCATAGCAGTCCACGTTCTAAACGACTAGTTTAACGCCGAGCGAGCACAAAACTTATGAATACATACGATTACAACAGCAAAACATTAAGATGAAAATCTAATTTTTAATTAGACGCTGACTAAATAATATGCGTTGGCAAGAGAATGAACTGCAAAATAGGATTAGCTGAACAAAATCAACAAAATAAAACATTTCATAAACCAATCGCTCACACCAAATGTCATAAAATGGATTCCATCAATAAAGTGTGCTGATATAAAACATTAAATAAATATAATAATAAAATAATAATAAAAGAAAAAAATAATAACTGACACTTTTCACACATTTTACAAATTCTAGAAACTCAAAAGTTATATGAAAACCCACTTAGTGACGCACATTTCTGTGCATTAGCTAAATGCAAAAATAGTGTATTTTCGACATTTCTGATTTCTATAGTCTGTTGCTTTTGCAAGGACTGAAAATAGCAACAGGTCTATGTTGGTATTAAACAGAGCACAAAAAGAATCTATCGAATAAGCTATGACAAATTCTGCCGTTCCTGAATTTCATGTCGTATTGACTTGAAATCTGGATGCAAATAAACGAGTACCCTACATGCAGCATTTCTCCAGCTCATGTAAAAGACCAATGTCACAACGCACCTGTTAAAAGTGCAAATAGTTTTGCTTGAAAAGTATTTTGAGAGCAAATTATAAAACACCTCTACCAAAGTATTAAAAATTGAAAACTAAAATTACTAAGAAACTAAAGTTTAAAAATCCATCTCCACATCTATATTTTTTTAGTTGACCAAACTTGATGCAATTCACACAATTTGTTGGTTTTAAACAATCCTGTTTTGATCTGGTCTTTACTCTTGGGTTGGTCATCTGTCACAAACACTGATCATCCCATTATTCATCTACGACTAAAATTATATTCACAATTAAAACATGATTGAAATGACAGAACGTGGTCCCATTGCACTGATTGCCAGCTTATGCCAATGTGCCAACTATGACCAATCGATATCGTTCTTCCGCCTCCAATTGTTAACACCATTTACTATGCAGCAGTAGTATCTACGCAAAGCAGGACAACCACAGAGCATGCACTTAACAAATATGCTATGAATATGCTATAATTCATGATTAGAAATCTTCAAATAAGTGACACACACACACACACACACACACACATACGCATCAACTGCATTGTGGCTGTGTTCCAAATTATGACGGAGCACCACTGTGCCTGAGCACAGGTTGCTGTACTGTGTTTAATAATCACGTGCATTCAGCTGTTGATATCCCACTCTGATAATTAATTTGGTTACCAAGTAGTTAACACAAATCAACTGTGTTTGTTATAAATAATCAGATTCAATCAAAATCTAATAGTTATTAAATAACATAAACAAAAGAAGAAGATAGAAGAAATGTATATATCCGTTGTCATGGCGATGCATTCGGTTGGACTTGAGAAAGACAGCATGAACAATGACAACAACAACAAAAAAGACAAAGGCAGGATAGAATGACAAAGACTTCAAATGATAAAGCAAATAAAATGACAAAGGACAGACTGAAACAGACAAAGGAAATGCATGGAAGAGAGCTGATTGACTCAAACACTCAGAGCAGATCACGCAATCTGCACAACTTATACAATTATTGATGAATTAAAATCTCAATCTCTGACATGCAATGTAATAAGAATTTGGAACTAACGCAAAAATAATTTGGAGCACTGACTACCGGAAAAATTAAAATCTCAAGGCCTGAATAAAAGTTAACCAGAATTATGAACACTGAGTAATTTAAAAAAATCTCAAGGACAGAATAAAAATGAAATGTTCACTGCGACTATTGGAAACATAACATTTAAAAAGTGAAGTAGTACCGGTAGTTGAGGTTTCCAAGAGTAATGGCACGATTTGCAAGACATCAAAAGCAAGTTTAACAGCAAAAAGAAGAAAAATCGTGTCTTATGAAAATCCACAGCAGCACAATAAGCAACCAAACTGCCATTTGATTCACTGACATATTGTGTGAATATGTGTAGCTCCATGCAGAACACAGCAGACAAGAGGTTTATGACTAAATGGGACTTAACCCTTTAATGCCGAAGGGTATAGGATTTCCCATACCATTTACTACCTTCTCGGCATTAAAGGGTTAAATGATCCATGGTACATATGATTCAGCAGACGTTCAGACAAGTGCAGCTATTTCTCGTCTGGTTTGAAAGCAAACAAGCTTCATCTACATTTCTCTGTCTTTTACATGTTGGTCCATCTCAATGACATTTATTCAGTGACGTAGCCAGGAATTTCTGATGGGGGGGGGGGGGGTGGGTGTCTATGGCCGGATGCTTGTTTTTTCTTATATAATTGGACAAATAACCTTAAAAAACGTTTTTTCCTAAGCCAATGGAGGGAGGTTATCCCACAACCCCCTGGCTACGCCCCTGCATTTATTTCCTGCAACCATTCTAAAGTCTTACCTTTCTTTGCCTCTTTGTAAATGGCTAAATGAAAATAAAACGCTTGGTAATAAATGACACACTATTATTCAATAATAATAAAAATAATAATAGTTATCATCACAAAGTGCTATCATGTACTTTCAGCATTTCATCATTTCATATGACGTATGATCAGCAGGAAAACGACAACTTTTCTGGCGCAAGCATCTAATATAAAAAGCATCAAACGTGAGAGAAGTAGCCTCTACAGCGGCAACAAAAGTAAAACCTGGAATAAATAATATCATCATCATCATCATAATCATAATTAATAAATCATATTATGCTACTATGCATAACAGTTGAATTAAATAGTAACATCTAAGACATTTCTGGGCAACAAAGTAATTTCATCTAAAGCAATGGCAATACTTACATACATGTACAAGACACCATTTTGAGTCTATTGTCTATTTAAAACAGTTCATCCTAACAAATTGCATTTTAACCAATACAATACGATACGCTACAGATATACAAGACAATCAGTACAACCCACTGACAGTAATCCTGATTTAAAAAGTTTGCTGGTGATCCTGATTCACAAAATTTGCACGGCAAAAGCTGCTAACAAACTCAGCCGAATGCAATACAAAGCTGACTCATAGGAACACAAACTAAAACGGCCAGAATGCTTATAAACAATAAGCAAGAAACCATTCATCATCATGATAATATGGAAATGTCAGGCTGTACCCCTTCACGGCAACTGCTGCTCAAACAGCCCGTACAAAAGTATTCTGGCCATGCCACTCCATATGACAGCATGTAGAATATTTACGTATACATGTACCAGTCACACCACACACGGCAGGTAGATCACAATCCAATAACGATATCCAATAACGATATCCCATAACGATATCCCATAACGATATCCAATAACGATATCCAATAACGATATCCAATAACGATATCCAATTAGTAGATGAGTAGAAACACTCAGCAGTTTGGCAAGTAGGTGAGTTGAGTTGGCGGGGGGGGGGGGGTGGAGGGGTTTGGGGGGGGGGGGGGGGGGGACAAACATCAACGACTTAAAATGCATCGCTATTTTTCTAAAATATTGATGCGCATAACTTAAAAAATTTACATCAACATCTCATATGGATACTCATGCAGATGATAATAACTTACAAAAAAGCATAAAAATGAGTTATGAGAATTCTGTAGCACATATAAATAAGCAGTTATGTATGTAGCCCCATTTGCCAGCCTGGACAAAACCACTGCTGGATGGTGCTGCCCAAAAAAGCTGTAAATGCCTTGAAATTCCTGCCATTGTCTACTGAAGCTAAACTAAAACACATCTGCAGATACTGCAAGATGTCTTCTATGAACTGGAGGTAGCGTATAATTTATCGAATACTGCAAGCAACATAATTAAAACTAAGAGAAAAATTCACATGATGTCACAGATTTTCAATAGATCTGCCTACGTTAGTGAATTTTACACAGAACTGTAACCATTCAAAGTTGAAATGGTAGCCAGTAAAAAGCAGTGTCTCGATAATTATAATTATTCATTGTTATCAATCAACATTTATAAAGCAGACATTTACTCATGGCTTCGCGAAAAGCATCAACGTCGTATCTACGTGGAATGACACCACTGTAACACTGTAATATTCAGAGCAAAACAACGTTGAGCACCATCGGTTTATACGATACACACACATCGTATAAGACAACTGTGCTACGCAGAGAAGCAGAAGAAGTCTTCTGGCTACATTCAACTAAATGACAAAAACACAGCATTTAATAAATCGACATATATCAACAAAAACGATACAATTGAAACCCAGCAGGATATCATCCATCAGTATCACGATCTTCCCAGATATATCAGAAATATCAGATATCAGCGCCGCAACAAAGTCCTTCTTCATCAGATCCGTTTTTTTGGAAAGCTGCCAAATCGTTACATCAGTGGTAGTCACAATCGCGGCACAACAATCACTTCGATGATGATTCTAGCGACAACCGGCGTAAACTGAGAACAAGAGCAGAAATACGCGTTTCTCTTTTTGAACAAATCTCCAGCTGAGCGACTAAAGAACTGCGGAGAGGTGAGATGGAGAATGTCAGTCGAACCAAAACGTTTACATTCAGAAAACTAGATGATACTCGTCGGCAGTTTGTTGAAGGTGTCATTGCTAGGGGTATTGGCGGTGTTACCGGCTGATGGCAGGTTCGGTGTTCGCCTCCTCGGCAGCGTTGGATTATCGAGACAACCGTTTGACAAGAGAAGTTCAACGCAGTCGACGGCGCCAGCAGAACGAGCGTAGAACAGCGGATTATGACCTTCGTGGTCCAACACCTTCACGTTGGCACCATACTGAAAGACATAACCATGTCATCATCCTTATTATCATCATCATCATCGTTGTCTCTGTTCTCTATGTTGATATGCGTCAATATTAAAATTAGTAACTACAATCCAGTGTGAGTGCTAGTACCTATCCTCATAAAATTAAAAAATTAGTGTCATTAACATAAAAATCCCAGATGTAGTCATGAGGTTCTTTAGTTTGCTAGTATTCCATCACGAAAAAATATTTGTGTGACTGTAGAGAGAATAGCATTCAAAATGCTCCAGTGGAGTAGAAAAACCACTTGAAAAAATTCCAGTTTAAAAGTATAACTTTAGTTGTGAACCGTGATTCATTGAACTATCAATTTATTTGTCAGTTGAACAAGAATCATAGCCTGAGTCCGTCACTTCATATCATTTGTCTTTCTTCATGCATCTGCGATTCAAACCCAGACAGAAAAAGTGAAAAAAAATTCGCTGGATAACAGTCACAACTTGCAATGAAAGCCGATTGGAATGCGTCAACAAACGCACAGATGAACGATCACACAAACGCACAGATTTTGTTCCAATCACGTACGTTTTTCATGACGCAAATCGATGTTGCGCACCGATGCTTACCCAGATTAGCAGTTGAATGAGAACAGAATTGCCGAGTGCTGACGCAATGTGCAGCGCTGTACGTGTGTCTGTTTTGCTGTAGGGAGCGTTGATGTGTTCGGAAATGCAGTACGCCAAGACTAGAATCGTGCGTTCGATGAGTTGACGAGCGACAGCATCAATCAATTGCTGCGGAGACAGACAAACATTCAAGACAATAATATAAGAACAATGATGGTCTTTAATTGACCAATAATGTTATCTGCATTTTGGTGCAAAGACATCGTAATAAACATACAGCTTCCATTGAGTTGATTACGACAAGCAAGTAAAGTATTAAAAAATTACATATATTGTCTTTTTGCAATCTGTACATTATAAACTACATAGGTGAAGATGCTCATGCTGCACTTTAGCCTACGATTACAATGACAAAGACTACAAAGATGACATTACGATATACAATAACTTCACAGACATTCATTCTGCTTATGAATGTCACACACACACACACACACTCTT
Source organism: Lumbricus rubellus (assembly GCA_945859605.1). NCBI lineage: Eukaryota > Metazoa > Annelida > Clitellata > Crassiclitellata > Lumbricidae > Lumbricus > Lumbricus rubellus. Next base: position 16,637,288 of record OX243811.1, on the reverse strand, counting down.
CACTTCAATACGTGAGGAAAGCAGCAACTAGCTGAGCTTCACAAACAATGGCATAAATTTTGTGATGGCAATTAAACTGACGAGTTAATTACCTTGCGAGTCAGTGCACTGCTTAAAGGGCCTGAATATTGATGTAATAAAAATCTTGTAAATTTAAAATATGTATTTAACTGACCTAAGACAACAACAACATTTCAAAGCCAAACAAAACTGCAAAGGTATGTTTAAAAACTGCCACGATATATTTCTTCTTTGTTCTTTTCATTATGCTAACCCTTTAATGTTGAGTGTTTATTAAATACATGTATGATCCAATCCTATGTCAAGTGTTTATTAAATACATGTACATGCATTATCCAATCCTATGTCAAGTGTTTATTAAATACATGTATTATCCAATCCTATGTCAAGTGTTTATTAAATACATGTATTATCCAAACCTATGTCATGTGTTTATTAAATACATGTATTATCCAATCCTATGTCATGTGTTTATTAAATACATGTATGATCCAAACCTATGTCATGTGTTTATTAAATACATGTATTATCCAATCCTATGTCATGTGTTTATTAAATACATGTATTATCCAATCCTATGTCATGTGTTTATTAAATACATGTATGATCCAAACCTATGTCATGTGTTTATTAAATACATGTATTATCCAATCCTATGTCATGTGTTTATTAAATACATGTATTATCCAATCCTATGTCATGTGTTTATTAAATACATGTATTATCCAATCCTATGTCATGTGTTTATTAAATACATGTATTATCCAATCCTATGAGATGGGAGTGGCGCCTCGGCGTGTTAACTCCGGCCAGTCACGACAGTTCTCTTTAATCGTCGTTTTCTGCGGTTCTGTTTCTTTATTCTAACTAACAGTTAGTTTAGTAGTTATAGTTCTGACTTGGGAGTCTTAGTTGACTTCTTTTTTGGAATACTATTGGATATTCTGGATTATTTCCGAATGTTTAGGCGTTCGGTTGTGTTATAATTATGCGCCTAGGATGGCGTCCATGTTGATGTTCGTTCTGTGTACACATGTGTACACTCGTGCGTCGTCGATCTAATTCGGCAATACAACGTTAACGTTGGCTTAATAGCTGTTTGTTTACGAACTCAGGAGCTCACATCGCTCCGAGCTAATTCACTCTACATGTATAATAGGCTACTTCTCGGACTATGTTTGTTGCGTTCTGTTGCGTGCTTTTGTGACATGCCTACGACAACAGTCAACGTGCTTATTGTTTACACTGCCGATGAAATTCGGTCTCTCAACACGTCGCTATCGCCACCTCCTCGATCAGTTCGAAAGACTTTGTTCCGATCCAGGATATGGCGCCCTGCTTATCTCAGATCTTCGCCGTCTCTTCATTCAACTCCTCCTCTTCAACTACCGGCCGCATCTTCTTCGGCCATTCGTCTTGCCACTCTCAACGTTCGTTCGTTGAGGTACAAGTACGTACAGGTCGCCGATCTCATCACAGCCAATGACTTGGACGTCTTGGTTGTTACCGAATCGTGGCACACTTCCTCCACTGACATCGCCGTTCGCCGTGCTGCTCCTCCTGGCTTCCTGTCCCTCGATCATCCGAGGGTGGACGACTCGAGTACGGCCACGCAATGGGGTGGACTGATCGTCTACCACCGGGATCAACTGAGGGCAAAGAGGGTGGAACTGGACTGGGCTCCGACGACCTTCGAGGTTCTCGTGGTCTCATTATCATCTAAGCGCGGTCCAACCACGCTCCTGGCCATCTACCGTCCTGGATCATCTTCTCCTTCTTCAACGTTCTTCAATGAGTTTTCGGTTTTGCTGGAACAATTCGCTCTACACAACACGCAACTCGTCGTCACTGGTGATTTAAACCTACACTTGGAGGATCCATCGCTATCTGAATCGGTGAATTTTGCTGCTGTCTTGGACCAATTCGGCCTCATGCAGCATGTTACGGAGCCCACCCACCGCCTGGGTGGATGGCTCGACGTCATCGTTACCAGGGATGATTGCCGAGTACCTGACGTGACCGTCTTCCCTCCTACTCTCTCCGATCACGGTCTTGTCGTTGCTTCAATTCCGTTCATCTACGAGCCATTTCTTCTCGCTGCTCGACAATTCCGGCACTGGAAAAGTCTCGACCGCTTGGCGTTTCGTTCAGCACTCCAGGCTCATCCCCTCTTCGCGGATCTTGAATCGACTTCTCTACTTTCTACATCCGAACTGTTCAGTTCCTACGAGACTGCAATGTCCGATCTTATCGACTCCTTCCTTCCTCTACGAACTGTACGGGCATGCCACTGTCCGTCAGCTCCATGGTTCAACTCCGAATGTCGGCAGCTTCGGCGTCAGGCGCGGCGCTTGGAGAGGGTCTTCAGAAGAACACGATCGCCGGCTGACCAAGCTTCATGGGTCCACTTTGTACGGAGGATGCATTCCTCCTACCGCGAAAGAGAGCGTGTCTACTGGGAAGACATCATCGCTCGCCAGTCAAAGGATCCGAAAAAACTCTGGACTACTTTTGATGGCCTCCTTGGCCGCCAAAAAGCCAGTCGAAAGTCCGAGTCGCCATCGCTGTTCACTGCAGATGCATTCCTAGAACGTTTCTCGGAAAAGATCGCATCAGTTCGGAATGCTACTGCCGATTCCTCTCCACCTGCGTTCTCTACAACGGACTGCCGGCTTCCGGTTCTACACGAAATACCAAGTATTGAGCTACGACGCTTAATTCTTGCGTCAGCTCCTAAGACATGTGAGCTAGATCCTGCACCTACATTTCTTGTGCAGGAACTTATTGACGACCTACTGCCTTTCCTCACGATCCTATGCAACCGATCTATCAGTGAGACATGTTTACCAGCTTCACAGAAACGATCGATTCTTCTGCCTGTTCTTAAGCGTGATGGTTTAGATGTGAATGATCCAGCTAACTATCGTCCGATTGCAAATGTAACTTTTCTCTCTAAACTTCTAGAGCGCATTGTTGCTAATCAGTTGATTGCATATTTAGATGTTAATGAGCTGATCCCTTCGCAGCAGTCGGGCTTCCGGAGGTACCACTCCACAGAGACCCTTTTGCTCAGGCTGCTTTCTGACCTGTACTCTGCTATGGACCGCGGTCAGGTTACACTCTTGGCTCTCTTCGATGTTTCTTCTGCATTCGATTCTGTGGACCACTCCATCCTCTTACAACGTCTTTCTACATCCTTTGGGTTAGTTGGCCAGCCTCTAGAATGGCTGCGTTCCTTCTTATCCGACCGTTCAAACTGTGTGGTTATTGGTTCCTCTAGGTCCCTCTGGGTTCCTGCTCCCCTTGGTGTACCTCAGGGCTCCGTACTTGGCCCTCTGTTATATCTTCTCTACACGGCTGATCTCTGTCCTCTACTTGAGTCCCAGGGGCTCCTTCACCAAATCTTTGCTGATGACACTCAAGCTTACATACATTCTAGCCCATTTGACTCAGTTAACACTGTGCGCCTGATGTGCCTGACTGTTGACGTCCTTTCTTCTTGGATGGCGTCAAACCGGCTTCTCTTAAATCCCAGTAAAACGCAATTCATTTGGCTGGGCGGCCGTCGGCAACTTGAGAATATTGACCTGCCTCTGCTAGCTCAACTGTTTCCGGATGTCACTTTCTCTTCCACGGTCCGTGACCTGGGTGTCACCCTTGACTGTGAACTCAGTCTCACCCAGCATGTTAACCTTGTCGCTCGAAGCTGTTATTATCAGCTTCGTCAACTCCGTGTGATTGCTCGCTCTCTCTCTCATGATGCGCTAGTTGTGCTTGTTCACGCCTTTGTAACTAGTCGTATTGACCATTGCTGCTCAATCCTTGTTGGCCTTCCCCTTGGGGTTCTGGGACGGTTAGATCGGGTTCTACGCTCTGCTGCCCGACTCATCGGACGAATTCCTAAATTTTCGCCTGACTCTGCTTACATGCGTGATGTGCTGCATTGGCTGCCAATAGCCCAACGCATCAATTATCGCATTGCTGCCCTTGTTTCTCGATGTATTCTTGGTTGTGCTCCATCTTATCTGCGCGTCCTCTGTCGTCCTGTCTCTGACATTGAAGCGCGTCGGGCCCTTCGCTCCGCTGCGAAGGGACAACTGCTTGTTCCACGGGCTCGCTTAGCTACCAGACAGCGCCGAGCCTTCTCGGTTGTGGGACCGTCAATCTGGAATGACCTCCCCTCAAACCTCCATCTCCTCCATCTGACCAGTCAATCTTTATTTCTCAAGTCTCTTAAATCTTTTTTCTTTGGTCGTGGCTGGGCTGGGAGCGCCTCTGAGTAGTTTCTTGAAGAGGCGCTATATAAATTCTAATAATGAATGAATGAATGAATGAATGTCATGTGTTTATTAAACATGTATTATCCAATCCTATGTCAAGTGTTTATTAAATACATGTATTATCCAATCCTATGTCGAGTGTTTATTAAACATGTATAATCCAATCCTACTGCAGCAGCACTATGAATGAATTTTTCTACCTGTGTATATGGAACATTGTCGAATGGTAGCGGTGGTAGGAATTCTTTAAGTTTGTATTTGCTTTGTATCCATTTCTCCTTCTCTTCTCTACAAAAGTCATCAAACAATTCAGTCTTTAGACATCCTGCAAATGAACAGCATTGAACACCGATGGTTCAGTGTCTTTAAAGTCTTGTGGAATTACTGGAAATGACAACAGTCAGTGAATTATTCTTACTTGCAACATTGCCACTGATATATTTCCCAGTGAGTACTGATGGGGATGCAAGATGACATGCTTAATTCCCTCATCATATCTTACTTAACACATGAGTACATGACAGTATTATGAGCCCTTGTCAAAAAACTTCAGTCTGGGGTCAGGAAATGGATACACATCTCATATGCATCAAATACTAGACAAGTTTTCAATATGGTATCACAATAATAAATATAATAGTGTTTAAGTACAGACAGATCTACAACATTAGGCTATAATGGAGATGATACCACACACTACATGCATCTGTAAAAACCTTTTTGGGAGGGGAACCAGATGGATTTCTTCACAGAAGGCTAAAATAAGAACTGCTTATTCAGCTGTATCTTCCTAAACTTCACTAGATTTGCTAGTAGCAACTGAACATAAGCATGCTCATCAACTACTGACCTGGGTGACGTTGGTTTTGGCTTTGAAAGTCCTTTCGTGTTCGCTTCCCAAATACTGTTGGCCAATTGATTACCTATCGACGTCATGACAACGATTGTGTCAGGTCTGTAACAAATGTACGTTAAAAGCATTGTTATAATTAGTTGAGTGAAATAACAGAAGAAAGACATGATGAAGTAGAGCAAGAACTGTCAAGAAAACTATGTCATGTATGAAAATATACTTCTGGATGTCTGTAATAGGGACATTTACGAATGCCACAACATGATGATTGTTTTCTATTTTAAGACCATTTTCTTCACCAAACTACCAGTTATTGTTTTAACCTTAGAATTTCAATAGCACCAACATAATAATGCATTAGATATCAATTGATGTCAAGTGCATTCTAATGATGTTTTAGGCAACTCTCGTAATACAGGCGCATCTCAGTAGTTTATAATTAAGCATAAGGTGCTGCAACCATAGACTAATAATATTCTAATACAGTACAATGCACAACTCAAACATGGATATAATTAGGGCTGCTAATTAATTAAGAAGCCCATCTACTATTGTTCGAACCTCGTAATAAAAGAAAATATTTCACAAATTGCTTCATTAGGAATCATTAGCGAATTCTGACGTGAAATCAACCACATCCACTGCAAGTAAGTAAGATGCAGAAGACATGTCGGCCACATGCAGAAAAAAGAAAAGCACAGATGCTTCATAACCATGGTCACTTCACAATGCAACAGCTGGCATTTAAAAGCATCGTATATTGTACACCAATTCTTCTTCTTTTTCCACTGCAAGTAAATTACAGTTCATTCACAGTTTGTTTGACATTACAGAACGACAAAATAATTCGACTTACGGCCATTCGTCCAAGTCGAGTGAACGAATGCGAGACAGATGCGTTCCAAGATTACGATGGATTCCAGAGCATTCTATGCAGACTAAGATTCCGAGATTCAGACTCGCCCAACTTGGATCTAAACAACACAAAATTATTTTTTACAGCTATACAGAATTGTAATTGTAACTTTGTAATTGTAATTGAACATTTATATGAATGCCAGCCGGATGCTACGCAGCTGGCGTAGATGATAAAGACATGTACGTGAAACACGGTTAACATGGTCCGAGAAAGAGAGAACTGGGTCCAGAGTGAAGCCCAAATCACAAACAGTGGAAGAGAAATGGATATTTAGACTTGCCATTCACCATTTAGTATTGCAGGAATAGCACACACGTCCACCTCGAGGTATGTCATGTTTGCATCTGCATCTAACAATTATATTGGTCTCACACAAATTCTGACCTACATCTGCACAAGACTTCATACCTTAAGGCTTAAACCAAAGTAACGCTCCTCACACAGTTGCAGTTTCCCATATGAAGTTTACCATCAAATAGATGCTACATAATTAATTATTGAGCTAAACTTAAGGACAAAGAACAACTGCAAGAACTACACAAGAATGCTAACCATACGCAACCAGCAGTTATCACATGTATGACAAAGAAATGAAAAAGTCATATTCTGCAGCATATATGCTAAATAAATCTATAGATTATGATATGTTACGATAAAGTAATTCTTGATAATAGATTAACACTACAGTAACAGAGGACGACGACGATACCTAATGCATCACAGTCAGCACAAGTTGAGTTACCAGACACAGATCGTATCTCTTGAATGACCGCTCGATCGGTCACTATCGCGTTGCCGTTCTATGAAACAACAACAACAACATAGAGCAACATCACAACCACTGACCTAATGACCTCTATGGCACCACAATCATAATCCTAATCATAATCCACAATGTATCAACTGAATGTCAATCGACATGAAGCTATATTTCATGAATCATAATCTGACATAAGCGAACCAATGTCACAAAAAAGCATTGCACTGAAAAAGTGATACACTTCACTCGCATGTCACCCATGAACAACCATCATCATACAGCAACTCAACACTTTCTATAGATTAATACTGAATATATATCAAAACCACAGGGACCTCTAATGGTTAGATTATCCTAGAGAGGGTGCTTCGGATTGCTACGTAGAGTCAGTAAACTGCATACATATTCATACCTTTATGCATGCATGTATCTATATAAACACACTTAATTATAGCGCATTCTAAGTACGTAGCACAAAAGCACTCTAGCATCACATTGATATGGAAGCTAAAAAGACAGTTTTCACAGTAACTTATCCAAACTGCCTAATCTACAGACTTTTACAAATTTCTATTATCCAAATCGAGAAGATTAACAACAGTCACAATCAAAATACTGTATGCTACACACTACATAGTGTCCATGCAAAACATTATTAAGTCATTTTACATAACAAAATCCTGCATCAACTAGAAAAATACCAAAATATATTTTAACTACTGTTTTGGTGAATATAAAACTCAACAGATATATGAAAAAGAAATCAGAAAACTTCCTAAGAAACTGACCTTTGGACCGCTACTTAAGAGTTGCAGACTAGTCATGATCTGCTGTTGAATAGCATCGACCCATTCGTCGCGTTCCTTAAACAAACAATTTTAAACCAGATACATTGCAGGCCACATACAGGCACTGAGGACTGCCCATGCAAAAGAATATTTACAATAATTATTCTGCCTGTAATAAAAAATAGTGCACTGTGTGCACATGTGTAAGAGGTTGAGTGTGTGTATGTAGGGTGCCTGGTGTATGTGCAAATTGTGCATGCAAGAAAATTCTTGTCTTTCATTTACAGTTCAAAATATAAGAAAATTTTAGCAGTTTAATAAGTGTAAAGTAGTTTAGTAAGTGTAAAGTAGTTTAGTAAGTGTAAAGCAATTACAGCCTATACTGTATCAAGTGCTAGCAGCACTTTGGTTCACATAGTTTTGTGGTATTCCTGAAAGATACCATAATACCAAATTATGAGAGGTCCATCTAAGGATGGGCTAGAGTTATTGGCACTTCAGAGCATTTTCTAATAATTTTTTCATGTTAGATTTTAATTATTTAGTTTACTTAACACATTGACCGCCTACACGCCATGTTAAATGACTGGCTGTACTACGAGTTAACTCATAGTAGGTGGTCAACGTGTTAAATAAGACTTGTGTTCAACATAATTAAATCTGCATCTGTAGCAAGAAAGCCAAGATGACATAATCAATATCCCCAGGCCTGTTTTTCCAGGATAACTTTATAAAATCTATGGACCTGCAGAAATGCTTTTAGGTATTCCTAGACCAACCATTTGGGCATAGAATGGTATATTTTGCGTGAGTATTTTCCTACCCTGTACCACACAACCACAGCATATACTAAGGGTACCGCAAGATATGCGGCTGATATTCATACAAGCGTATAGGCTTCCTTCGGTAAATAACGCAAGCAAGCATAAAATGTGCCACGAGATTTTTACACTATTATTTTGCACCATGGGGTGCAATTGTAATATAAGATACATCAATCGATTGCAAATTCATTTGGGATTACATAGAACCAAAATCTGTTACGATATTCCAATCCCTTCTCTAGATATTAGCATGAAAACTCTGGGGTCCGTGCGGACCCCATCCTTGGGCCTTCGTGTAGGCTACCAAAAAATACCTTGGGCACTCAAGTGCTAACATGAATGATTACAGTAACACACAAAACAGTGTCTCGAGTCTTTTGACCTATTTATAAGATTAGTAAATTGCGGACAATGAGATAGAGTATATGGAGAAGCTACTATCATAGCGCGTGGTGACAAATCAGGAGCCGCTTTCAGTCCGAAAAACTATTAATGTTTTTTAAAAGTTTCTATTTCTATTTCGTTCTCGTTCCAGAAAAATATTGAAATTTTTATTCCTATTCTATTCTCGTTCCAGAATTATTTTTTATTCCAGTTTTCGTTCCATGGAACGAAATTAAAATAATTATTATTCTTATTCTATTCTCAGGAACTAAAATAACACTGGTTGTGAGTTGTGACGAGTAAAGCAGCTGATTTGGTTCTAGCAACAAATGATAATTTCCAATCCTTCTTGAATTTCAAATTGTCAGTAGTACCTCGAGACCTGAAGTATCAAAATGCCAGGTGACGTTTTCCAAAGAAACAACCATGAATTCGGTTGTATCTCCATCTAAAATACAAACAACAAAACAATTTCAAAACATGCATTTCTTGTTGAACAGCAAAAACTGATATCAGGCATCTGAAGTTGGATTCCACTAGAAAATGGCATTGTTTCTACTTTCACTGCTAGTGGTTGTAGAACTAATTCATTGAAAAGGCTAAAAAAAATTAGGAAATGTTTTTATGAAATTTCACAATGCACCTGTTCGTCTCTGACGTTTCTTCACATCTGGCTTAGCAGCAGTTGTTGACGGTGATATTCCGCTCATTGGTGGAGTGGCTGACAATTCTGAAAAGTTAAAATCTGTCAGTTTTCATACGCTGATCATTATGCACAGAGTCTGATGCTCACAAAATCATTACCTATTACGTAGGCATTTAACTGTTTAACTTAATAGCTTACTCTAGACGATGCACAAGTCGATAAGAAATTTGTTTTGCATAATCTGTAAGGTACTCATTACTCAACCATGTGTAGGGTAATCAGCTCATTTAGGCGCCCTTGTAATGGCATGGCTGTGTTATGGTGCCATAGAAATCGTCATTGTTATTACAGTGGGGAAAACTGGCAGGTTCACACAGCCTAACCAAAACTATTCCAAAGATTCACCTCACAGGCAACTCAAACCAGTAGATTAGAACCCCTCAATTATAATCAGATGAATTACGAAAATTTAAGAGTTTAAATGCTAGAAGTGAATAGTTGAGAGATGCTCAACCTGGTGCCAACGCAGAGTTTGATATCACAGATGAATCAGCTGCAGCTCCCACTGCCTCCGCACCTACAATCAAAGTTCACAAAACAATCTCTAAGCTCAGTTATCTAATAACTCTAATACAGTTTTCTGCAGCACTGTCACGGTATCTCACAACTGTAGTAGTCACTTGAATTTTTTATATATAATGCAGTTCATTTGTGTAATGTGCTTTATCCAGTTTGCTGTGTTGATTTAACTTTTTTCTGCCTGTTGTATATATATATATATATATATATATATATATATATATATATATATATACCGGTATATATAAAACCATATATACATATAATATATATATATACTGAAACATTCAATAGCTAGAAATACTTGCACATGTATACAGAGGCATCTGTTGAGAAGATATTTGAGTAGACTGGTGTACAGCGTACATGTCGTGAAGGTTGTTTCTAATTTTATAAAAAAGCCGTTGACCTAACCCACATTAAGTAAATCATATTAAAAGCAATAGTGATTTCAGTTGCATTGGAGATTGTAGTAGTACACACCGGTTGCAGGCAATGACGCTGGCTTTCCACTGAACTGTGGATTCGTCTTTGGCATCTCCGAACCTCGCGGCCGCTTTCCAGGGATTTTGACAGTTGTCTGAACCAAGCTGATCTCCTTGCCTTTCACGTTGTTCATGTAATCCTAACGCACAGAATTAACCATCCAACATTAAAATATCCAGAGCAAAAAATTTATATGACCAAAAAAAGTGACTAAGAAAGTTCTTTTATATCTGCCCTTGAAGTTTGAGACATGTGTATGTGCATAATTATGTACAATAGTACATGACATCAGGACACTTAAAATTTCGCCTCTTACGTATTTTTTACAACAGTGCAGCTGCACCAATCTACATGATTGTTGATTAGAAGGCTATTATGCTAGGCTAGTGTTTAAATTACAGAGTATCTACCAGAAATTTAGGATCTGAGTGCAAAGAATGCTGCACAAGTTCTGCACTAATCAGTGAGCTGCAGCAGCAGAAACCTTACATGCAGACTTGGATGATATGTCAATCTTCCATCATCCAGTAAAGTAACGTATTTCTTTTTCCATTCTTTGCTCAGTGGTTTGCTACTTTTCTTATAGAGAAAGCCCTGAAAAAGCACAACAATTATCAAACTAAACAATAAGACCAAATAATTAGGTGAATTCATAATATTCTTTATCAACTAATTGCTAATTACAGTCAAAAAGTATATAACATCTTAACAACACATGTTTTGCAGATCAAACTGTTGGCTGGGGAAATTATCCAGTCAAGGGCATAGAGATGGATGGAGTAGGGAGTGGGTTTGGTTGGATGTAGATTGTAGAAGCTAGTTGCTATATACAAGTACCACAATTTTCTGGACTGTTCAGTTTTCTAGATTGTTTAGTTTAGTAAAACTTTAAAATCCACACTGTAACCCAATCAAGGGCCAGAATGATAGTAATTTAATAGCAATTCATATTTCTAGATATAAAAACTATGTTTAAAACTATTCATGTTTTTTTATCTTATCTTATTAGAAGAGTTGTCCTTTAGAAGTTTCTAGATTAGAAGATATATACAGATTAAACATTTAATAGAGAAACAAACATCTGCCTTAAAGATTGGCAATTTATTAAGATAAGACAAAGTTGTATATCGTGGAGTAATTTTCTATCACCTACAGTAACCCTATTCAAGACTTGAATCCTTCTGAATTAAACAAGAAACTGACAAATCATTGGTCTGTTAAATCATGCAACCTATCAGAATAAGCCACCTTAACCCTTTAACAACAAGTGTTTACTAAAATGTATGGGAATTAACCCTTTAACAACAAGTGTTTACTAAAATGTATGGGAAACCAATGCAGCTCATCATGAAAGGGTTAAGAGTGCATTTGCATGTGAACTGCACGTTCTACAAAGATCGCAGTTCTATGCAGCGTCAGATGGATGCAGCTGATAGAGTCAGATGACCAATAATTAATTATAGCAACGAACTTACATCAGATTCAGTTCAGAAGTCAGACAAACCTGCTTCAAAGGTATGACACGACCAATTCCAAGTTCTCCATTCTTACTTTTCACGCTCTTGTCATCCTCTGCCTTCTAAAAATAATCAGCAAACAGAATCTGTTTCAAGCAATTTTGTCAACCTGCAGAAAAGTTTACATTTTCTCCATTGTAATGCAATTTGCAATTTATACAAATAAGTAAGAAAAACCATATAGACCATGCCATGCTTTAAAGGGAATGTAGGGCTATAAAGCCGCTATATATATGGTTTTCTTACTTATTTGTCCTTTGAAATCTGGAAGTGATCGTAATAATATAATAAGTGAAAATATGCGAAAATATCTGATGCGAAATCACAACGCAAACCGACATTTCTGCGTAAATATTTGTTGGCAGCTAAAGCTGTAGAACTTATATTAGCTGAAACAGATAGCGAAGATGAATTGAGAAACGAAACTATTAGTGAAGATGACAGTGATGAAGACATTTCACAAAAGCAATGCAGGCTAAACAGTCCAGTTGGAAGTATGCCTCAGTCCACTTCTCTTCAGCTGCTGGTAGCCAAGCGCAAAAGTGTGCTATCAGAATACAGGTTGGTCATGGAAATGGTCATAAACATTAAAGAGGCAAAGCAGAATGCAAACGAAAAACAGCAGTACTGTGCAGTGTGCAAGAAAACGTTTTGCAGGAAGCATTTGCACAAACAGCCGGAAAAACTTGTAAATTAATGATTGCAAGGACCACTGAAAACTGATTGCTGGGAGCAATGATATTGCCAAACCTCCAGACACGTATTGATATATCAGCATGTGTTTCGTTTTTGATGAGATCATTTTCGAAACACACAGGATCTCACAGTCGTTGATGTAACAAGTACAAGTCATGTGGAATAGATCGGTTCTGTATAATTTCGAGGTGCATTCATATATTTTATAACTAGGCAAACTACTTTTGTCAGAAATGAATGCTGAATCAATTGCTGTGTTCCAAGATATGACATCTGAAATCAAACACACATTCAAGGGTGGTGGTAAAACCCCTTAGAAGCCAATATCACAAGGAAACCCAGGTAGCCTGAGAAATAATAAGAGAAACATGACAAGCCATCTTGAAATGTAAAATGAAAAAAGCAACAAATATAAAAGCACAGTCAAAACAGATATCACAGACAGTTGATCGTGATCGATCCACTGCTTTTTGACAATTGGATCGAAAGCTGTGGACTACAACCAATTGTCCAGTGCTACCACAAGGTAAATTTATATCATGCACAGCTTGTTTAATTTATATACCACTTCAACATAAATTATAGGCATACGACTCTTTCCTGATCTTGCCAGAATGAAAGATAATTTACAAAGTCTAGAGTCAACAGAGAAATCAAGTTGAGAAAGTCAAGACAGCAAATATTGACTTCACAAGTTCACATATTAGCATAAAGACTCCATACGAACAACACAGTATAAATATATATCACGAACACACCATGACTCTGGATGAGTGAACTTTGACACTTCAATAACTTCATAATCTTAACACAAAAGACGTCAATCAATCATCACATATTCAAGTGAGATTACACTTCTGTCAAAATCGAAGAATAGAGAAACCACTAGAGAAAGACGAGCAGAGAAAGAGTGACATAACATTATTAACAACTTAAGAAAAAACATTAAATTTACAATGCAATTAAACCGCTACAAGTTTCTTGTGTGGACCGAGGAGGCCTCAGAAGACAGACTTACGCTGAACGATTCTGATTTCCGAAGATTTCCTTTTTTAATGAATTCATCAGCGGATGTCATCGAAAACTTTCGAGAAACTAATGGGGTTGAAGCGCAAGGAGCAACATTCCATGCATCAACAACAGTAAAAGCCTACATTGACAACAAATATGAGCAAAAGCAACATTTATACATTCATTCAAAAGACAACCTTATTAATATCAGCCTAAGCCAAAATTCAAGATAAGCCTAAACAATTTTAAAAATACACACAACATACATTGAGCATTAAAGCATTGTTTCAAACATGCACTCATAACACAACTTTAACTCTTTCCCGCCGGATCGGGTCGCGGGTGTCCCAATAAACCCAATAGGTATCGGAACAATTCAGGCGGGAATGAGTTAACATAAGCTTAAGCAACATGAAAATATACAGATATATATATAGACGGCACAACTTGAGCAGATGGTGAGTCAACAAAACATTTAACATACATTACAAGAAAATATCAAATGTGAACTTAAGCAACATTAAGCATGCATTTGTAACACAACATTAACACAAGCCTGAGAAAACTCAAGCATATATTACAACACAAATTTAACATGATCCAAAGCAATATTAAACATGCATTTGCAACAAACATTTAACATGAGACAAAGCAAGAACATATACAAATCAGCCAGAAAATAATTAAAAGCAGATCACAAATACATGCAACATTAGAACGAATCAGTGAATACAGAACAAATGTTAATTATTACAATGTTCACTAAAATCTTGTTAGATCTTGTTGTTTAGTCTCTAAATGCTTTAGTAGAGCAGTAGTTTCAAAATTAGTGGCCCTCAAATTTAATGAACTTAGAAAATATGTATGCACAGTCAAACAGTGTAGAAACATCTACCATTTTGCCAAACACATAAATTTAAAACCTGCAAAAAGAATAATTCTCATCTTAGCAATAAAGAAGCAAAATGGCATTGCAAGTTTTTATAAATTTTATCACAATTTTAGTTGGAAGTTAACTATCTTTTATATATGGAAAATGATGTAAAAGCTTGTTTCAAAGATGATAAAAGTCAAAAATTCTGAATCACATCTCATTCCATTGACAAAAGCATGCTTACGTCAGGGAAATCAATAAATAAGAAATGCATTGAGCAGGTGTTTTGCTGGTTATGGCCATGCACAAAATAAGTCCACAATAGTTCTGTGCATAATTTCTCCAAAAATGTCAAATATATCACAAAAGATCAAGATCTATTCATAACTGATTAATATACAAAGCAACACTAAAAATTTCAGTGGCACTACTGAGTATTGACCCATAACTGATTAATATACGAAGTAACACTCAAAAAATTCAGTGGCACTACTGACCCAGGGAAGTAAAGAAAAAATCACTAACAAACGTGGTGAAGTTTTCAGATGAATGTTGAACTGAGAGGCAAAAGAGAAGAATAGCTTTGGCCCAATGATTTCAAATGTGGCATTGAAGTAAGACAACTAATATTAAATTAAAAACCCATTCAATTTGCACCAAACGGCCAACATAAACTCGTAACTTTTTAAATACCCAAGAGAAGCATAACTTATGAAAAAAATGAACAACTTTTAGTATTCCGATTTAGCGTAACGGAAAGCAATATTACAGAACTTTCAATGCACAGCAGAGATTCAGAAACGAAACGAAAGCATGCAGACAACAGCAACAACAGCTGTGATGATTGTCTTCCACTAGTTATGCTACCTGATTGTCTTGTGGCAACGATGGGACGACTTGAGCAGATGGCGAGTCAGTAACTGAGCGCATTGGTCGACGTGGAGGAGGTTCTGGAGCAACACTTGGAAGAGCGGCAGTGGAAGCAGCAGCAGCAGAACCAGAATGACGGTAGCCTCTTAGTCGGCTATCTTCAATCGACAGCTGCAAAAAAAAAAACAAGGAATGAACCATAATATATGAACAAGGAATAAAACAGAGAAACAAGGAATAATAAGAATAGAGAAAACTTAAAGTATTAGAAGGAAATAGTTAAATAACCACATGCATTTACTAAAGTCCTACCTTACAGCTTTGCCTGAAACTTTCTTTTCCAGTAACTAAAATTATTCAATTGCATGATAACTAAGTAACTAAGATAAATAGCACAAATGTCTGATAAACATAAAAAATGTCAGTACTCTGCCATTTTACAAAATGCATGTGTGAAAGCAATAAACAGTTTGTTTCAAAATTAAATGTAAAAACAACTATTTCAAATAAGAACAATGCAAAGCCTATCAAAAGGCATGAGAGAAGCTATGCAGAGTAGTTTTAGGGAGACAGCGATAAATCCTTCATAGGATGCTGATATCCAATTATCCATGGCTATTTCTTAAATACTTTCTTAACATGTTCTTTCTAAGTGAGGCACTGGCACAGATATACACTTAAGAATTTTGTGACATGGTCACTTGACCATCCATGGGAAGTCTGTGATTACAAGTAAGCGATAGTTTACAGCGGGATCCAAAAAGCCTGGGCATTTATTCATACAATTTTACATTTAAAAAATCAGTCATCTGATGACAACTGAATCTAGCAAATGCATTTAAATTTTGTGGATTTGCACTGAATCAACTCCACCTCACAAAAGGCTCACATATCAAATTGGGATTCTATGTTTCTCAACAACAAGGTCTGAATTCAGTTCAGACAAACAAATCTCCAGTGGAGACGAGTGCTACTCTGCACGCTTGGTAAAGCCATCACCGTTCATGCCGAGCCATGCAGCAAACGCAGCAGTGAAGCATGGTCTGAATTAGAAATATCATCACAGACAAAAATATCCGCAGCCAAATTTTTCACTTTGACAGCTCTACTCCACCTTTTCATAAAGTATACAACCTTTGACAAATCCTTTTTTCCTTCCGAATCACATCTCACAGTAATGACAACCAGAAGAATTCGCAAAAAATGCAACAAACCAAATTCCCATGGAGCAAAAATTTCATAACCATGAGGATAGTTAACCCTTTACCCGTTCATTTTTAAATTTTAAGCCCGTTTTCAGCGGATATTCACGGGGCAAACAGGTAAAAGATTAAAAGAACTGTAGAAATAGTTTAAATCAAAAACTATTCTTGAATCAATAATATTTATACCAAAGCCATTTCTGCTTCAACATCTCTCATGTCTCGCCGGTCTCTTTGTTCCCTTGCGTCCCAATGTTCTCTTGGTTCCCTAAATTCCCTCGTTGGTCTTGACTCTCTTGGTTCCCTAAACCTTCGATCTGCTCGAGATTCCCTTGGTTCTCGTATGTTCGTAACATCTTGGAATGGAGGAGACAGACCCTGCGTGGATGCCACAAAAATAACACAAACAATTTAATTAATTTTCAAACATTTTTCAACTTTCATCTTTACTCCGATCATAAACAGATAAAAACCCTTTTTAGTACTTGCAATTATCAGTCATCCAACCTGATCTAAAATGATCATATAGATCCTATGCTTCTGTTATAAGCAAGTATTGAACATTGTAGTACATCAGTGTTTGAAACCATGAAGAGCACTAATATGGTGAGTACATCCTAGTAAGAATCCAGTTTCAAATGGCAAAGCAGCAATCAAGTAAAAAATGTATTGCATTTATTTTGACTTCTTTTACACTTTTAATCTAAACGTCTCATAGATGAGAATTCCAGATACGAAATAAGTTATTCTCAGACCTGGTTGCATACTGGTCACATCATTAAGTGCTTAGTACAACATGTAACATTGTAAAGTGTAACTCAGTTAGCACTGCCAATTAATTGAACATAAAATTGGCAGTCATCAATGAAATGCTGTCAATTAAGTGTGACAAATCAGTCGTTATTTCGAATGCACATTATATCTTTTTCTCATTGTCTATTGATGCCATTGGTCCAATACCATTTAAAAATCCTACACAACTTTGTCAGACATCAACAAATGAAGTACAATGACAACACATTAACATGAAGAGCTCTGCTGGAGGACAAGTCACTGGACATAAACACACTGGCCGCATGTAATATGGACAAAACCAGAAATAATAACCTAGCATCTGACTAAATCTGTACGTAAGACCATCATTGTCAGTCTACCCAACCAACCATTCATTCATCTGACCATCCATCTCTCTTGTCTGTCCATCCATCCATCTTCCCATCAGTCTGGCCACTCAACCATCCATTCAAAGTTCTGTCAGTTCACTTGTTTGTCCATTCATCTGACCATCAATCCATTCATTCCTTCGGTGCATTAACTGTTGCGCATTGTTAAGTCAATAGCCTTGGGTACTTAACAACAATTTGCGTTAAACAAAACAGCGCATTCTCCAGGAGTGCATCAACAAAACCGCACCATACATGGTCCACCTGCTAAAAAAATTAGGACAACAATCCAACTGATTCCTGCGACGATATTTACAATCCAGCAGTGTCTGGAGAAAACAGATTGTTGATTTGGTAGTGGTGTTCGTCAACAACTAAAGCGTTAAAAGGTGTTATGAAGTCTGGAATAATACTATAAAAAAATATAAAATCAATTAACTTAAATTCTTAAACCAGACACTTTGGAATTTTTACCCTAATATGATGTCCTGACTGAGTTGGTGTCAGTGTGATTCCACCTCCAGAACCTGAGCTTGTCTGGCTTTGTGAGTCATATGATGTAATGCCAACAGGTGGTGCTGGAGGCTGCGGAGGATAGTACGGCCTCATTGATGTCATGTGGTTAGGAGTGCTTGAACGAATGCTCGCTGTGGGGTTCACGGCCAACCGCGACTGCAGGATCTTCAGACATGCTGACGTAACATAACCAACAATAACAACCATTGCACAAAACAAGCAGAATATGATAGGAAAGCCATAAGCCCAACAGGAAAAGTGTTTGCTAAGTTATATATTCAACATTATTACATTATTCAACATTATTCCTGTCTATAATTATTAATTAAAAATGGCACATCACAGTATAATAATAATATAAGTCACAGTATGAATGGATGATTACAAATGAGTGGAATGTAAAACGAGCAAGGTACTCATATCATGTCCTATTGCTTGTGTTACAAATGCTACCACCTAGTGAATGAAAGGGTGAAGTCCGATCTTCTGCTCTTTGTGCCAGAGCGTTGCCATTCACCTAAACCTCCTCCTTCCAATCGTCATGAGTAACGTAAGTGGCCTAACCATCACAGGTTTTGTACATGGTAACTGACACCAGTAGGTCAATGACAAGTTGTGACCTGCACTGCACCCATTGTGAAAGGTTCAGAATGTAGGTAGGATAAAGAATGGACGAAGGCATTATCTCTCTTTCCCAGTGATATAAGATGATCACAAGAAGTTCTACTTCCTCATAACATCATCATTGTTTCATAAAAATTCACATCCGGCCAATGGTTCACCATATAAGCTCGAAAATGAACATTCTAGTTCGAAGGGAATTTCCGATCTAGAGCATAGATTTGAACCGTTGATGTCAGTAAATACAAATCAATAAAATAAATTGAGACAAAAAAATATAAAAACAATTTACCACAGGTTCCTCCTTCAACAACAAGGCATCGGACAACTGTTATTACGTGCATAACACATGCTAAATATCTTTTCTAAGATGATGATGCACAGATATGAATGAGAATGCCATCCTCTGACAAAACAAGTGTTCACTGCAATTGTAATCGACATTTAAACTAATCCTAAAGGTGCTAAGGTGTTAACAAGATATGCACGATTAGTTAAGATAAGATAGTAAGATTATATATTAACAGAGCTTTTCAATTGTACCTTAGTCTCAGTTCATGCAACAGCTGAATCACCTGGTCTAAATGAGCTCTAAAGCAGAGGTGTAATGGCAATTAGTATGAACATTGAACAGCAATGAGTTATGATTAAGTCTAATTGGCTATTCAGTCGAACGTTGGACCTTTTGGGATTGCTCATTGATACGAGCAATTTATTATCTGTGATGACGATTGTGAGAGAATCAATAAATGATCTCATAATTCAAGTTCATGTGAAACCTGCATAACCTTTTCTTATGCACTGCAACTGTTTTCATGGCAGGACTTAAACACTAAACATGGCTGTCAAATGTCAACCTTTCATCAACAACTCAAGTACTGGCAGCTAAAACGATCCTCTTAACAAATGCCAACAGAGTACCTTGAGTCATTTTTGTCAACAGCAGATGCCATAAATTCACAAATGCCATAAAACAAAAACCACAATGCTTTTATGAACTACAGTATAATCTCATTGTAAATGACTATTGCACTACTGGCAAATCAGTGAACACAAAAGGTGTCAAAATAAGAAAAATAATTAACAAACTGAAACTACGCCACAATCAACTAACCATCTTGAAAAACTCGTTCCACGTTCAGTCCATAGGTGGCGCACGTTTCATAGTACGAACATCTGCGCAAGTCGCTGGCGAGCTTGCGCGCTCGCGAGTCGTCGATGAGACGAGGGTTGCTCTCGCTGATTGCATCCTGCGTTCCAACGAGGATGATTGGAATGTCCTGCAGGTTGGCAAGGTAATGCGCCATCTTCGCGTAGAAGCTGTAGATGGCCGCAAAGCTACGTTCGTTCTCGAGACTGAAGACGAAGATGACGGCATCGACCCATTGACTGAACTGAAAAGACAAGTTACAGACGATACTTTATACACAGCCTCTCTTAACACGTTGGTCGCTGGTTTGCTGTGTTAAATGACTCAATAGGGTACGTGTATACACGTACCACACGGTCAAAGTGACAGTCTGTGCACTGTCAGAAAAGATTGCTCTTCCCATCTGTCTTGCACAAAACCTGACAGCGACAAACTTCTTCAAGTACTTATTCAGGTGACCAGTGGTGCAGCTGGTGTGTAAGCCTAAAGTTCAGTGGCTTAATCTTGAAGGAATTAAGGTCTTCGCAAGAACATGTACCGTAAATCAATCATACTAACGGAAAGATAATGAGATGCACTGTGAGAGAAGGGTTTACGGTAATGGCAACACTCGTGCTACACTCGTAACTTTAGGTTCACTCAACCTTCCGTTCGGCAGATGGCATTGGTAAATTGAGCAGTAGATGGATGCTTTGCATGGTTGCTGTC
Source organism: Lumbricus rubellus (assembly GCA_945859605.1). Classification (NCBI taxonomy): domain Eukaryota; kingdom Metazoa; phylum Annelida; class Clitellata; order Crassiclitellata; family Lumbricidae; genus Lumbricus; species Lumbricus rubellus. The sequence goes on along the minus strand of OX243811.1, from coordinate 16,616,420 downwards.
AGTAAAATTCGACTCCAGTAATAACTTGTTATCATCATCCGTTCAAACAATGAATTGAAATCATACTGCCTTGTGTCAGTTTGAAATTAAACGAAGACAATTATAATGAATTAATTCTGTATTTTATATACATAAATAAAATATCTAAAAACATTAACAACACAACTTCGGCCACTAACTACGTGTGGTCAACCCAATTTATGAAGTGCACACATCTTAATTATTGATCTTTGATTCCATGAATATTATTATTATCCTCTCTGGTCAACTTCAACTTTCTTCGAATGATTGATCGTTAAATATTGTACTTGATGGAACGACGCATGTTGTGAACAGAGGTCCAGACGCCAACCCTGAGAGACACCATATATCACGAATTGAACGAATAATTTCCACGTTAAGAAGAGCGACTGATAGCATGCGCATGGATTAGTGGCAAACCATTCAATACATAATAATCTGAAATTCGAAATCAATGCTGAAAGTGATGCAAAAGAACTGCATTGTCTATGTATAGCAGTGCTTCCCAATCTCTTTTTGTCCCTAGTATGGAACTCCTTTGATCTGAAAATTTTCCACGAAAACCCTGACCTAATCAAAACACATTCTGGTATAGTCAGAGACTGAATCAGATCAATATAGATTTAATTACTGACACAGTCATGAAATTAATTTACAGATTATAAATAATAATCCAGCATAAAATATCCACAGAACCTTTTCATCCCTTTACAGGACCCTAGGTTTTCAAGAAATACACTTTGGGAAATGCTGGCATACGATATCAAAGCAGTAGAAAAGTGAGGAAGGTGTAACTACAGTCATGCCATCTGGTTGTGGGGCAATGTGGGCCAGTGATGAAAAGAGGAATGTGAGCAAGTCTACAGCTTAAACCAAAAGACCTGTGTACATAATAAGGAGAAATATACAGCAGTCACCGGTCAAGTGAATTTTTATCCGCAAAGAAATTCAGGAATTTATTGACAAGATCAAGGGTTGCTGGGTGCACAGTGGGGTCACACTTAAACTATCTTGATGTAGCAATTTATTTAAAGCCACCCACATGCTTTTTTAAGTGAAGCAGATTGCTTTGAGATCATATTAGTCAAATGTTTAGATTGCTTTAAGATCATATTAGTCAAATGTTTAGATTGCTTTAAGATCATATTAGTCAAATGTTTAGATTGCTTTGAGATCATATTAGTCAAATGTTTAGATTGCTTTAAGATCATATTGGTCAAATGTTTAGATTGCTTTAAGATCATATTAGTCAAATGTTTAGATTGCTTTGAGATCATATTAGTCAAATGTTTAGATTGCTTTGAGATCATATTAGTCAAATGTGCAGACTTGGGAGATGAAACAAGATTTTGAAAAGTTTGCATTGTTGTTTCAAGTTTATATATCAAGAGATGGAAGATAAGAATGGTGCCACACATACAATACATGTACATAAAAAATGTATTGAAAGGAGATTCAATCAAAATTCAAGTAGTGAGTAAAATTCACTCAAGAGTTCAGTAAAGGAGAAATGGTTGCTGATTAATGTTCACAAGTAAAACCCAAGTAATTACCAGAATAAACAGAAGCAGCCAGGTAGTCTGAATAGGTAAAGCGAAACCATACAGTAGGATAAATTATGACTTAAACAGGGCAACACAACAACAGCAACAGCATCCTACTCTGCCAATGTACCCATGTTCAGTTAGGATCTAGAGAACAAGGTCAATACTGCATTCCAATGTATCATTATTAGGCTGAACATTCAAGTTATGTCCCATTATCATCACTTGTTCCACAATTAGCCCCATTTCAAAAGTGACAAAATATAATTCGCAGTGCACCATTCATATATTATAACCTATGATCGTAACAGAAGTCAAACCAATCACATAAAAACAGTCGTGTACATGCATGCAAGGTCTGTTAAACGTTATGCAGACCTTAGCAGCATGTACTTTAAAAGAAAAATAAGAATCTGATCTAGCAATATGTGCGAATGACACGTGATCATTTCTTCTCACCTGTTGTTCTGGCAGACCAGCTTCATCTCGTATGAGCAGAAGATAACTCTGACTGTCAATCACAATTTCTTTCTTGAATCGACCACCTGAAAATATAGACACACACATTTCACTTTCTAATCGGTTGTGCAGCTATAGAAATAATGCTGATTAGCAGGTCATCTTGAAAACACAATGTCCGCCAATTCAGCTGTCAATGCGTGCAGGTGTTAACAACTGAATTTTTATCATGTAGCATAATTAAAATCAGAAGCTTTTTCATTATAAAATAAGTTACTGACGTTAGCACACTTCAAAATATGTCTGACAAGATGAAACACTTATGCAAAAGCAAATTTTTTTATAGTCCCAATTGAAAACACAAACACATGGGTTTGTCAGTCAAAGATGCCATAGAAAGAATCGAGAAAACCAACGCAATTGATTAGCAATCACCTAATCTTCATGTCTTTAGAGAACAATTAAACCTATTCTGCTGCGTTGCATAATTCCTCTCGGGCAGATGGTATGAACACGAAGCAGACGTCCGTCATTAGGACGATATAATCGGAATTAATTAGAATTATACGAGAGACTTAGGAGCATTGAACAGCTCAGTGGATGATATATTTTTATTACCGTGTTTGTACACCAAAATGCAGATCTATAGCAATGGTCAATTAAAGAATATTCTTTGTCCTATGTTATCTTGTCTTCGTTCTGATGTATGTGACTGCATGGTTTTCTTGCTTAAAAATATCGACAGGTTAAGTGAAGTCAAGCAAAATTACGCCAGAGTATTTAGTATTCTATGGGTGACTGCCACTGGACATCAATCTTTTCTCTGGCAACTCCTCCAATAAAATGCAGTGCCTGTGAATAAGCTGGTGCCCTGCACTTATAGTTATAGAGAAGCATATTAAAAATTTAGAGTTTATGAATACTATTACCAAGCAAGGAATGTGACGTTGCCTGGCACCCACTCAACGTCCATCCTTAGCTGATCAAATGGTTACCAGTGCAAGTTACAGAGGCTCATATTAAATTGATGTGAATTCATGTGTCTGTGTGAAATAACCTTTCAACTTCATCAGGGTTTTCTATGCTTCAAGGATGCAGCCCCCAAAAATTTCTTGGGATTTCTGTCGGGCATAGTCATTGATCACAGGAGAAAGGAGTCAGTTTTGATTTTACGCTAAATGATTTATGGGTAATTACTTAGTTGGGGTTTGAACTCATAACACGCCTCTAATTATGTCCATGCTAAGTCTGCAGGGCTTTAAACAAGTTAGCTTCCACTTCTTGTTATTACTGTGGTTATAATGACAAACACTGGTCAAAACATGCTCAATCCATCAAGTCAGCCTAATTTATAAAAACATTTAAAAGAAAAACTCATTTCCCCTTAATAAGTAAAGTGCTTTAAAAATTAGTCAAAAATTGATATATATATATATATATACATGTATATATATCGTAGCAACATCGTACAGAATTGTACATTAATACCTTCTGGAGATTCCTCCTGTACATATGCCCCTGTCAAGTATCGGTGTACTAACGCTGACTTTCCGCTGTTTACAGTACCAAGTACACCCTGTAATGTAACACAAAAGTCTGTCAGTTAATCATCGCTCAAGTTGGAGCCAAGCATGAAAGATAATTTACTTTGATTTCACAGAGTGACGTATAATATCGTTCTTCAGACGAAAGAAACACATCACTGAGGACTGAGCGCACTTCAATAAGGACAACTGCAGATAAACAAAATAGTAACAAATTGTCAACTATCATCGATCAGCATCATGAGTGTGGGTCTATATATGCGCTGAAACACAAGATTTGGACTCAAGACTAATGACATCTAGAGGCATTATCCTATTGCAAATATACAGAATATAACTTAGGAAGACAATTTACAAACAGAAGAACAGCTTTACAACAGTACTTCAGCATTATAAAGCACATGACTTATTTAAAAGCATTCTGGCTTGTATGCAGGAATCATTGAAAGCAAACGCTGTGCTGACCCTTTAGAAACAAGGTCATGGCATAGCAGTCACTCCCTGACACAGGTTCACTGACATTTGAATGGATGACACTATAACGGCAACAACTGTAGAACAGCGTACTAGATGACCGCTGAGACTATTGAACGGCTGGACAGTTGAACGGGTGACAGTTGACCGCTGACCAAATTATCAGGAAAGTGAGCAAGCTCAACTTTGAGGTGAAATGGTCAGGTAATGCACTCATGTGAGGGCAATGCACTCATGTGCTAGGGCAATGCACTCATGTGCTAGGGCAATGCACTCATGTGCTAGGGCAATGCACTCATGTGCTAGGGCAATGCACTCATGTGCTAGGGCAATGCACTACCTTCAATTCTCTCGTGGCTTCATGCGCCAGGATGTTACAATTTCTGAGAACAGTGCAATATGACGTGCATTTTACATCGCCAAATTTCCATTTATGCATTTTTTTTCCATATTCAAAATTAGGCCTAGCCGCCTATGCATAAGATGAAGGAGCATTCGTTTATCTTTTGGTACTAGATTCATAGCCTACATCAAAGTCATGCCATTAAAATTCAAAACTATTTTCACACAATATCCTACTGAAATTTCCCCTAATTAAAAGAAATTGCACTCAGCATTCAGTACTATGCACTATGTTCTAGTGTCTTCATTCAAATGACCATTGTTTAAATGTCTGTACACTAGGGTGACCATTTTCTGGCCATCAAAAACCGGGACACATTTTTGAAAACTGACAATATAATTGTAATTCCTTAACTATACCGAACTGTGGGCGTAGGCATGATTAGTCCTATATGATACTCCAGTCAACGGTCAATAGTAGGCTATTGGGTATTGTTCATTTTAATGAGCTTATACAGCATTCTTTTACGAAGTTCAAAGCTACTGATATTTCTCCGAAGATTGAGTATTAGTTAAGTTCTGTTCTGCGAACACGGTTGAATTTAAATATGTAGAAGTCGGTGTAGAAATTTCCAACCTGCTCTAATCGTTAGTACACTCAGTGCAGCACAATCTAGTCCAAAGAAAGATTAAGGTTTCTGCGGGAGGAAACAAGCAGAAGGGGTTTGGTGGCATGTATCCCTCGAGCTTCATCAGAATTTTTAATTTCAACATTACAATGGCGGCATTTTAAGTAGGCTAGTCATCTGAAAGAAACTATTCCAGTGCGAACATGAGTGGTCTAAATCCCATAACGGCCTTGACACAACCTGCTGAAATCGATATAGCCTAGATCTGGTGCCGCCACTGAAATTGTATTACGTAAACTTTCTCGTCACGCCTTGCTAATTATTCTTAAAATCTGTTAACTAAACTCACTAGCCTGTATAGTGTATACTAAAGATTAATAGGGCCCATAATAGGCCCTACCTCTTATAAATTGACAGCGCTTCTTTCGTTACGATATCTTTTTGGGTTAAGCCTACAAACGATACTTTGTTCTGTCATTTACATAAAACATACGTTTTCAATATCCAGGTTTCCTTCTTGTCAAAAACCGGGACAATTCTGCACTTTTGCCTAAGTCGTCGGGACACCGGGACGCATCACAAAAAACCGAGACATGTCCCGGAAAACCGGGACGTATGGTCACCCTACTGTACACCCTAACACCAAACCTAGATGAGTTTCACTGGTCAGCAATCAAATTCAGATCCAATTCAAAGCTAAACTGACAACTTCACAAACCTCACAAATAGTCAGACTTGGAAACAGAGATGGTAAGTAGAACACGATAAAGTATCTAACCACTGACTACCTTGCTGTATGGTACTTCAAAACAGGTTCCATATGGGGAGGGGGGTGATCATGAAATTCCACGCAACCAAAGTGAAGAGAAAGGTTCTCAGTATCATCCCAAAATGCTGTACAATATCGCATGTTGCAATTGGCAAGCTAATTCAATGGTGTTTTAAACTATCAATTGTCAGCACAAGCATACTAGAAATCACATCTATGGAGTACAATAAAGTCTGGCAACAACATACATCCCAGTAATACATGCATTTGCTTAACACACAGCATTGCAATGCATCCCAAAACCGGTCTGCTTAACAAACAAAAAACACAAATGCAATGTACATGGAATTGTTAGTAATTAATCTTTACTAACAACATCTCTCACATTCATCTCTCTCATTTTCTCATTTAACACTGTTTTTTCCAGTGGAATGCGCCAGAATGACGTTCTGGCAACTTTTTGCGATAGTTTGATGTTTGTTTGTGCACCTTTTCTTTAGAAAAAGCATCGTATTTACATATTTTGAAAAGCATTCATGTAAGACAATCTGCCAAACAAGAAAATCTTTCATCGCTTCTTCTTTCTTTTGATAACCAACATTGACTGATAGATAAGATATAATATTTGAAAATTCGATATCACAGCATAGGTCTAATATTAGAACGAACACAAACCAGATGACAGTGCTCATGATACTCTGTATACAAGTTAAAATAGCAGCCATGGAATGTTGTACATGGCCTAGAGAAAACAAGGCCAAAGCATTTTAAGATCTTGAGGTTAAATAATAATCTGAGCCATTAGGTTGGTTGTAAAACGAAGTCAATCTGCACAATTTTGCAAACGATATAGTCTAGCACAATCTAGAGTGCAAACATGTGTACTATTCTATAAAAAAAAACTGGAAATACACAAGCCGTGCAACCAGGGTTTGCTCCAGTAAAGCATACGGAAACACTGATAAGTGACCCAATTCTTTAGCATTTCAACAACAAGCCTGTACTAACTTTTAAGTGACTGCAGCTCGTCATTAAAATGTTAATCGCAAGTGATTATGCTGAGAAATTTAGCGAGGGACGGGTCATTGAAAGCCAGCCAAGGTTTTTAAATCGGCTTAAAAGGCACCACAGCATATCCAAAGGAATAATTAACTGGCAATTTAAGCAAATAAGACAGTTGCACACATGTATTCCAGCAAGTTAACAGATATTTGATTGATTGGTTCCTCATTAAGTGGATTCCAAGTTAATTCTATATAACCATCTAATAAGAATTCACTTAAAAGTCACAAAGTTCTGTCCAGATGTTTGTTTCATATATTTTGTTTCCATTAGCTCTAGCTGTTAATCCCATTCTTTAGAAGAACACACACAGCTTTTAATTCCATTAGCCATTGAATAAAGCACACCAGCCAATGGCATGAACAGACTTAGTACCAGCATCCTCATTAGCAAACAGATTGTTCAGTGAGGAATGCTCACATAAATGCCAGAGGCTCCTCGAACAAAGACATAACACAACTATATGCAACAAGGAAAAATATCATAAGATAAAGGATGGTTGCTGGCAACAATGCCACAGATACATTAAATGAAAGTCTAATTTCTGCAAGCAAGTGCAGTATAATATCAACACCTCATAAGGCCTTGAAAACATGATGTGTAAATCTCCAGATACATTCCTAAATGCAATAACATAGACAAGCGAACTAAAATGCATATACATTGTAATCTACAAAACATTGCACACATAACATGGCATTCCTGGTTTTCATTAAATAAAGAGTTGCAATTGCAACCATAATGCATATCTCTGCAGTTGTGTATTTGCTAGTGAAAAACATTAGAACCTGGTATAGTCATGAAATACGAGTTAACAATTTATAAGCTGAGACTTACAAAGACGGCCAGAAATGTTGCCATTATTTTAGCAAAATGCATATTCTTATGGAAGAAATATATAAATAAACTCCGTAGAAAGCCTTGTAGTCTCTGTCTGATTCTAAACTTTTAGGCACGAAATTCCAGCTACTGTGCTCCTTCCTCTTAACAAATTGCAGCAAGCCACATATATTATGTTTGTTTGTATGTGCACTTCTTAAAGCGCTCCTTCAAGCTCCCTACTCAGAGGTGATCCTGACTACAGAGTGGACACTGCATTGGAGTTTCATGCTGAAGTGCTGAGCAATTGCAAGTGAAGGACTTGCCCAAGGTCCCTACGTGGCGACTTAAGGTGTATTCGAAGATTGCAAGGATTTAAACACTACAGCAAAGAAGAAATGATGACAAAAGACAATCATTACCAGTAGACATTCAAACAAATCTGCTAGAAAAAGTCATTCAATGAAGATTTCTATGGTTTGGATATCTAGAGAGAATGCCAGAACTTTTCCAGATCCCAATACAACGCACTACATGCAAGATTCGAATGAAAATGAAAGAAAGGCAGACGAAGACTATGCGGGATAGATAAACAAGAAGATAGAGTCTTCACTTAGACTGACGCTAATAAGGAAGCAATGGACATGTGACAAATGATCGATGACATGGATGAAGATCATTTATTCGCACCCATCACTACCACGTGACACTGTCATGACAGGCATCAGCAACTGACAAAGATGAATTTGGTCAATCATACTAGTCAACTATCAGCTCAGCCAACAACAATAAAGTAAGATCATTGCATCAAAGATATACAAGATCATACACGTGCATAAGTAAATACATGGGATCCATGTTAGTAGGATTCAGTGTATGTACAATGCACATTGTACATTGTTATTATACATACGAAATTTTACTTTACCAAATGGCGATGCTACAGATGAATCAGTTATGATACTGTATTTACAAACAACATGTACAAAGATATTGAGAGAAAGAAAAGCCATAAACAGCAAATAATGTCACCACGAAACATACAGATCTGCAAAATCTGGGGGTAGGACATTATCCCCCCCGGACACTATCCCCCCGGACATTATCCCCCCGGACATTATCCCCCCCGAAGTAGGACATTATCCCCCCCAGTCTATTACCTAAAATGATTGACGCTAATAAGTCTACGAAGTTCAAATCACGTTAACAAACCTTTGTGGGCCTACTGACTGTATACGATTCCAATTCGTTCATTCATCTAATGACGACACTAACCCTAACACTAACCCTAACCGACCCTCACGACACTTACACTGACCCTAACCGACCCTCACGGCCCTTACACTGACCCTAACCGACCCTCACGACGCTCAACTTGACCCTAACCGACCCTCACGACGCTTACCCTGATTTGTACATGAAGGGGGGATAATGTCCGGGGGGGGGGATAATGTCCTAGGAAAAACCGGGGGGGATAATGTCCGGGGGGGATAATGTCCGGGGGGATAATGTCCGGGGGGGATAGTGTTCAGGGGGGATAATGTCCGTTCCCCGCAAAATCTAGCCAATGATTAATAAAACAAGTCCATTTGCAAAAATCATCAACTCATAAAGTCTAGGACAATGCTACCTCCATTCCAGGCCTAACTGACCCAAAATGAGCAGGGCTATATCAGGGTCACTGGCAATTACCTGGCCTCACAATGGTTATTGATAAAGAACATAATGACTGTCATTTTATCAGTTGTACTGTAACACCACAGAACCACAGACTCTGACAACTATTACATACAGCATATAACATTGACCAGAAGTACATATAGATACACCATTCAATAGTCAACACATTCATGGTTTACACTGCAGAGAAATGTACAGCATCTGCTAATCTTAGCCACCACATGCTCAAGATACTCTTTGCAGCCAGTCAGAGTCAGCAGATTGCATTAGTTCATATGACACTGCAATACATCAGCAGCTTGAAAGTCTTATTGGCAGCTGCTAGAATATGCGAAATGATGTCGCATTACCCTACAGGTATACACTATATACTATAATATAGCAGAAGCTCAAAAGAAGACATGGTAAAAAATCAATTGGACCAAATTTCATGGTTATAACATATGAAATTGCCAATGGTTTGGCAGAGCTATTTCTCAAAATTAGTAAGAGCAGCAGCCCTGATGAGTATATATTTTATGTGGTCTTCTTCTTTGGTTCTCTGCCGTCAGGCAGGTTCATATGTCCAATGACGCCACGCATATCTGTTCTGTGCATCCATCTTTATAGTCTAGGCTTGGAATTTCAAAAGAGCTCTAGAAATCACTGTTAGAAGCAAATCATGTAACAATTTGCTAACCGGTGTTTCTAGACTAATTCGACCCTCCTGAAAACGAAAATCGCGGTTAGCAAGCTGGATTTTTGGCGGTTTCATGGGAAAACAAGATGGCGGACAAAATGGCTTCCAATTGCTTAAAATGACTAAAAGTAGAGTATTGTATGTGATAGGAACACGGTTTTAGACTCTAAATTAAGACTACAGGGTTCAAGGAATGCATTGGAATCACAGACATATATGTAGCACTGCAAAAAATCAAAATGGCGGACAAAATGGCGGCTAGAATCTTAAACGGCCATAAATGAAGTTATATATGCAATAGAAACATGATTTCAGAGTCTAAATCAACATTTTCGAGGTCAAGGAATGCGATGGAACCAAGGTCACATATGTAGCACTGCACGAAAAGCAAAATGGCGGACAAAATGGCAGCCTGAATCTTAAAATGGCTATAGGGGAAGTCAAGTATGCAATAGAATCATGATTTCGGGGTCTAAGTCAACATTTTCGAGGTCAAAGAATGCGATGGAACCAATGTCACATATGTAGCACTGCACCAAAACCAAAATGGCGGACAAAATGGCAGCCTGAATCTTAAAATGGCTATAGGGGAAGTCAGTGGTGCAATGGAATCATGATTTCAGGGTCTAAGTCAACATGCTCGAGGTCAAAGAATGCGATGGAACCAATGTCACATAAGTAGCACTGCAAGGAAACCAAAGTAGTGGACAAAATTGCGGCCAGATCCTTGAATTGGCTATTAGTGAAGTTCTGTATATCTGATGGAAATATGATTCCAGAATGTAAATGAAAATTTTCAGAGTCAAGGAATGTGATTTTATTAAGGGAACATAATATATTATGTGACACTGCCAGAAACCAAAAACCAAAATGGTCGACAAAATCATTGACTAGCTATAAATGTATTGAATGTATGTGGTAGAGAGATGATTTCAGATTGTACTAGTGTATTCTTGGTCGAATAATTTCAAGAAAGTCATATTCTATATTCTATAACCATTAAGCTTAATGCAGTGAGATTATCTAGTGGAAATATTTTAGTAGCTTATGATTGCACTGAATTAAGTTTAACTATGCATGTGTAATTGCTGGCGCAATATTAATGCTTAAATGTTTCATGACTTGCCTTATCAATTGATCCAATGTTTCATGACTTCACTGGTATACGTGTAGGGTAGAGTTAATTCAGGCATTGTTGCTGCTCATGCAGTTGTACCTAAGTGTACATGGCAAGATCACTCTTCGATAGCAGCACCGGGCTCTATGCTATATGCTTGTTAGCTTTGCATGATCTGCAGTAAACAAACTCTATTATGTGACTGTGGCACAGGACCAATGAGACTCCACACTCGTAAAGATTACTTTCTTCCACCCCAATCCACCGCACTCCGTCCTTAGGCCTAAAAAAATAAATGTTGTGTTTCCGGTAACAGAGCTAAAAAAAATTGGGTAGGTAGGTCGGAAAATATTTTTATTTTGTAAAATATTTTTATGCAGTGACTATCCGAAAAAGTATACCCCACAAGTCTTTTTTGCACGCTGAAACAAAGTACGTGTTCTAAGCAAGCATAAACTGCCTATTTCCCGACTGTCTGCACCTAAAACTGCTCTAGAAACAGTCCTATTAATTTCATTTTGTTGAAGTCTCTTATGTTATGTCAATACAAATGTTAAAAAAATATTTTTTGAAAAAAAATTTAAATTTTTTTTTGAAATTTTTTTGTTTTTGAAAAAAACATTTTTGTTAATAAAATTTTTTTACAAAAATATTTGGGTCGCGGCCGTAAAAATGGGTCGGTCGCGTTACCGGAAACACAACAGTTTTTTTTATGCCTTATGAGGATAGTGTGAGCATCATTATATGGAAAATAGGCCTTTCCCAACTTACAGTTTGGTAATGAACTTAACTCAGCTGATAGGGGAATGGATGAACTTCCGCTATGCTGATATTCCCATAACCACCCAAACATCGTTAAATATAAGGCATACACATCTGACCCGGCAGTAGGCAACACTTTTTCTTCTTTCGCGGAACCACCACTCCACCAGCAACAGCTTCATCTATATACATGTACGAGGCTATATCTCTAAATGTCCAAATGTGGCTGTTGAGAGCTGAATGGACAGGAATGAAGATAGATCAGCTTTGCTTTCAGACATGACAAAACATTCAGTCAATTTTCCGACAACTGAGTACCGCTATTTCAAGACTCTATACAGTGACGAAGTTGTGGTCATAGTCACCATTTTTGTATGGTTCCACTTTTCTTATAAGCAATGTCCAGGTCCAGTGCCTATCCAAGACAATAATTATTGACCCTCTTGTAGTCAACCGAAAGTACCTTTACACGGGCAACCATATTGTATCTTCCAGATCGCCAAATGTCTTCACCTTTGGAGGGTCCCTATTCATCGAACCATTGCTTATCCATCAGTAATTTATCTTGAACGGGTCCTGTGAATTGCGATTTATTTGGCATATCGCAAAATTTGGTCATGTCTCATATCATAATTATGGTATCCTATGCAGATGGCTCCGCTTCCTGCAGCGTATTGCCTTTGTGTTGGTTAGGCGGCGCTTTGAGGGACTGTATCTGCACGAACTCTACTTTCCAACTCGGGTGTCCAGCGTTGATTCACACCTTTTCACAGCGCTTATTGTCCATGGGTCACTCCACGCCGTTTTTTAGGAATCTAATAACTGTGCTATATAGTCGTGGTTAGGTCGGGAGTGATACCGAGTAGCCTACCTTAAATAGACCTTAAAATATTCTAAATAAATAAATGCTATGCCTCTGTTAAAAAGTTGCTGACAGGACAAGTTACTTTTCAGAAAGCATCCAATGCCACTGGTTTCAAGGGAAGCTCATGGCACGATATTGATGCCAGGTCCATGGGATAGTCAGCGTGATACGGTATGATAAGGTGCCGCATGATAACTTCGTCGGTGTTCTTTTGCAGAACGCTCCTTGGTTTAAGACTTGCTGAGGGAATTAAAGATCATGTGATAATTTGAATGATCATATCTGGCCAAATAAGGGAACATTGTAGATAGATTCCACAGCAAAGGCCCCAGAAGCCATCTCGCAAAGACCTGACAACAAAAATTGACATCAAATTCCGATTGCACACATGACTTCACTTGGAGCCATTTTAGTATACTGACCGCCATTTTGTCCGCCATTTTAGTCTTCGTGCAGTGTTACATATGTGACATTGGTTCCATCATATTCCTTGACCTCGAAAATGTTGACTTAGACCCCGAAATCATGATTCTATTGCATACATGACTTCACCTATAGCCATTTTAAGATTCTGGCTGCCATTTTGTCCGCCATTTTGCTTTTCGTGCAGTGCTACATATGTGACCTTGGTTCCATCGCATTCCTTGACCTCGAAAATGTTGATTTAGACTCTGAAATCATGTTTCTATTGCATATATAACTTCATTTATGGCCGTTTAAGATTCTAGCCGCCATTTTGTCCGCCATTTTGATTTTTTGCAGTGCTACATATATGTCTGTGATTCCGTTGCATTCCTTGAACCCTATAGTCTTGATTTAGAGTCTAAAACCGTGTTCCTATCACATACAATACTTTACGTTTAGTCATTTTAAGCAATTGGAAGCCATTTTGTCCACCATCTTGTTTTCCCATGAAACCGCCAAAATTCCAGCTTGCTAACCGCGATTTTCGTTTTCAGGAGGGTCGAATTAGTCTAGAAACACTGGTTAGCAAATTGTTACATGATTTGCTTCTAACAGTGTAATTTTCAGATTCCAAGCCTAGACTATTAGCCCTCTGTAACCGTCCTTTGTCACACTTAACTAAATTAACTGATACATTGAGAAAAATGGATTTTAAAAAGTTGCATGGACCAGGATAGAAAAATATGATTTGGAATAACAGTTTTTAGACTTAAAATCATGTATAGCAAGGTCCAAGAGAGGAAAAAGAATGGGTTCAGGACACATCCAGAAGATAAACAACTTTAAATGAAGATCAACAAGGACAATTCAGGTATATAGTTAAGCCAAGAGAATCATGCAATTTGTATACTGTAACAAAAGTGGAAATCAAGCAGAAGCATATTAACAGGCAGTTAATTATGTCCCTTTCTACAACTGCTAAAGTTCAAACTCCAATACAGATGAGTTAAACTGATGAATTATCTGACCATGTACGATACAGAAAAGTCAAATCTTTTGTATAACACATTTTAACCCTTTACCCATTTGTCCCAAGAATATCTGCTGAAAACACAGACTTAATGGGGAAAATGAACAAATAAAGGGTTAAGTAATCTCATGAATCACCACATGCCACTACAATAGTTCCACCTTGACTATCAATAGGACCAATTGATGCATAATGTGGTCGAATGCAGCAGTGGTACAAATACTGCTCTCACAAAGTCTGTTCTCACAAGCATTTCATTCACTCATTGTACACCACACAATGTAAACAGTATGGACCCATACATTGTGAATAGTACACCACCACCTGTTGATTTGAGGGTGGCATTTCCTGGCATCTATAAGAGCCTGCAAGTGGAGGAGACCTTCTCATACATAAAGCATCTCTGCATCGCATCAAAATTATGATTTACACAAGCAACGAATGCCTGTAAGAGGTCCTTGAGAGGCACTATGAAAACATGACCACATGTATTTATACACGCAGGCATAATTGCATAAACACAATCGATAAATTATATACACAGATCTTACTGATTCTGTGTACCAGTAAAGTCAATGGTCATTGGTTAATACTTAAGATAAAGGCTAAACCTTATAGTAAAAGCTGCAAAGAAGAAGAGCAATCTCATAATCGAATTTTACGAGGCAGCCATCAGTATTCACAGTTAGCAAACATCATTGTTGTCATGTGGGTACGTCCTAATACGGTAAAAAATCACTAGACTATCATATTATACAAAAGAAATGCAACAAGAAAAACAGCCTTCACAAATTTTAAGAGAAAATATCATTAAAAAATGCAACTTATAATGAAATAAATTACTTTGACCTTACAGAAAACATAAAAACGTTTCCATGTTTGTTTGTGAAGCACTTGAATGACAGCAGAACTTCTGTCTTATATGACAGAAGTTCTGTAGGACCCTGACTTTATTACAACTGAAGTGCAACACTGGAATGCCAGCAGCAGTGAATCAGTTGAATGATGGCACTTACCAGTTTAAGATCGACAATTGAACGACTCAGAGTCCACTCCTGGCTGTTCACAAATGAATCTGAAATACACAAGAAGAAACACTTTATACAAGAGACAACACTTTATACAAGAGACAACACTTTATATAAGAGACAACACTTTACACAAGAAGAAACACTTTCTTCACAACTTACGCAGACATCATAGCAACTGGCGACTATACAAATTTATCAACCACATCACTCCTAAAAGTTACAGCCTGTGCTCAATTCCATCGCACGATTGAAGCTTTGTCTCTGACTGATTGTGTATTTAAGTTTGTCGAGGCGCTCTTGTAACGGCATGTGCTGTGCTACAGCGCCATAGAAACTGTCGTCATTATTGAACTATCATTATTATTCTTTTTCTTTTTTAACCCAAAGCATCAATGATCCTTCAGTGCATTTTAAGCAGTTCAGTGGTAACATGTATGTTGGTTCACATCTAATTGAAAGCTCAAAGAACAAGGATCTGAAGTTGAAGGATCAAGCAGACAAGGTGCAGACAAGCAAAGTCATCACCATCCAGCAACAGGATACAATTAACTCTTTAGCAGCAAGTCAGGAAGACTTTGACTGCACAGGAAAAAACAAAACTTCCCTGGATTATAATTGACTTTATTTTAGTTCTATTTCAAATCTAATTTACTGACTGCAAACAGTTCCTGGGCTAAACAGATGGCCTGACATTTATGAACAGTCACCACCTGTCTACTACCGGTAACCATGCTTGCCCTCCTTGACTTCACAACGACCAGCAGTGTACACATAGTACCCAGCTGCAGAACAGTCTACCAGATAGGTCCAGTCAAAAACAGATATGTTCTAACCATACAGCCATTCAGTAACAGGGTCAACGTTTTTTATTCAAAATTTCCACTCCAATCAGGAATTTGCTATATATTCAGACTGCCAGCAGTGGCACCACGTTTGGTCTTTGCCCATCCTGTGCAAAGCTTTGATCAGAAGGAAACCTTGGTAATGACCGATTAGAATGATCAGACATACACTATTACACTTGAGTCTCGGTATCCGGGCAAAATCTATTCTAGATTAGATGTAAAAAGAGGAAATGAATTCCCAGAAGAGGTAAACAAACAATTTAGAACTGCAGCTACAGCTACTGTGCACTCCACACTGTTCTTCATAAGGCATGGATCAGTAGACATGATTACAAAACCTTACTCTGCAAATGCCACTTAACAGGCTTTTGTAAACATTGCACTCAATTTGTTTACTGATAAGTATCTATTGGATGATGTTGCAGTTTTATAGCATGGTGAAATTTTTCCAATGCTCATTTCTCATGAAAAGGAAGACCCAAAAAATTATAATATGTTTTGGTATGGTGACCGAGTCACTGTTTGGGCAACCGGGATAATTCTGTGACGATTTTACTTGTATAATTAACACACACATTAATAACCTTTGCATGTATACCAGAGGTGCAGAATTGCAATATTATAGGTGCATTTATCCCAATTCAAGTATTTCCTTATATATCTTTGTTATGTGTTGTAGAATTGATAGTACATCCAATCTTGTATTTACACAGTGTAATGTCTACTTGTAAACCTCACACCATATTAAAGGGTAATTTGATGCTACACAAATATTTATATATGCTCTTCTCACACATCATATATAGCAGTTAAGACAACCTCTTGCAATATTTACATCATCTGTAAATCACAAAGATACTCTGGGACTTAACATTCAAACATCTAGACCCTTTCTTAATAACATAGACATAGTTACAACCTGAAAGTGGTTTATGTAATTCTGAGTAAACAGCAATTTTACTTCATTTGATCTTAAAGTGTTTAAGCGCAATAAATGTGATTCTCACACAGCTTCCATACACATAACTTACAGAGGTTATCAAAGCAATTGAATGACGACGGTGTTTCACAAAACTATTCAATAACTTTGATGAATTACTTTAATTTAACTTGTGTTCAACAAGTTTGTGTTCAGCTGATAATATCAATCTCAAGAATCATAATTAAACATTAAAATTCAGATAAACTTATATGACATTGAAGTACTAGAGGCATTATCAAAATGCTCTCACACACACGCACATGCGCACACATGCCCATATATACACACGCACTCACACACACGCATGCCTGTATATATGCATGCAGACAGAGAAAGCACCTCTGGATATACATACAAACCACCAAACCTACATGTATGCAGCCATACACAACACACACATAGTGTGCTACATAATCAATGTGCCAGCATTCAACAAATAGCCAAATATCGTATATCTGATAACTGATATTGAATTTAGTAGCATAATAGGAATCTGAGCTGCTTCTGTTTAAAGCTGAAGTTACTGATGATGCCAGAGGAGCAGAAGTAGTGTTGATGGAAATTCTAATTTCTCAATGCCCTGCATTCAATTCAGATAGACAGACGTCAGTCTAGTTTCAAGTCTTGGGTCAACCTATCTCGCTGGCCCTTGTCCTTTGTATAACTCCCATGAATCCAGGGCATGGATGATGATTGTGGTTTTCATCAGCAACTTCAGAAATCATTTCAGCATCACAACTGATCATTTCAGCACTTATGAGAAGACCTACATACCACAAGCCAGTCAATAAGTCATATTTTATTAAACAGAAGTCTATGCCTTCCAAATACACACACAGCGTTCAACAAAACATATGCAACACAAACAGCATTCAATCCAGTACACACTACATAGCATATTCCAAAGGAGAAATCACCTCATGTATGCAAATCAAACAGAAATTCTTAATTGAATCTCAAGCTCTGTAAATGAACCTCAGCACCAGCATGCATCCAGCAACCATCAATCTGCTGACATCAATCTGATGACATCAATCTGATGACATCAATCTGCTGACATATATCTACTGACAACGAACTGACAGTTGTAGCTCAATCTACTCTCATCTGACAAATTAACTGCACCACAGTAATTATGCAGAAAACTTCAATTAATAGTGTACTAGTCAATGGCTGGACATCCACAAACTGGACAATTACAGGAACTAGTCTGGAAGACTAAGACAGAGTTTAATGAATTGGAATGGGGGGAAGATAGTAAAGACTTCACACATTAAACAGAGTGAGTTAAAGTATATTTCCATATTTGTTCCAGTCACTGAAAGGCTGTCTTGTCAGAACAGATTTAATTATTGTCTTAGCAACAGCAAGACAATCAGTCTGAATCACTTATCTGTACATTGGGGAACTGAGGATTATTATGTATCCACTGCAAGTACCATGCATAACAATACTACAGAATGTCATTCCTTGACCAAATGCAAATGTTGAGCACTGTCATCAAGAATAAACCATAATTAGGTGCACAGCAACTGTGTTGAAATTCTAAGCACTAGACAGAGCGATGAATTCATTTCCTGTAATAAAAAATTGACCCAGTTCTGCTGAGCCTGACATACCCTTTGCTGCTGGAACAAAGCCAACTTGAACATCACAAAGTACATAAGAAATGGCTGACCTTGCAATACCTCTCCCAGTTTCTAAATGTTCAGCCTGGCAACAGCTTTTGAAACCATTGCAAAATGTAACAATGAGTACAGTATATGGCAGCTTAAGGAAGAACATCACTGCCACTGTTGTTAACTGGACGTTTTGGTATTATACCATAATATCAAGCATACACCAAATTATGCAGTTAGCAATTGCTTGTTCTTACTAACTTACTTACCTAACTGGTTATTGTGTACAGCACAGCTATAAAGTAAAAAATATGACGAACACAGCAACATGACCTGTGCACAAGTACTGAAAACATCTTCTGAATTACTATAGAAACTAGTTTAAAGTTAGTCAAAGATATAGATGCAATCTAAAGAGCATTGTATGATTGTATTTATGTACATTCAAATTAATGAAATCTTTGGCTTCTAAAAGGTCCATACAGGTCATCACACAACTGCCACTATATTTTAGAATAAAATTCAGTACACAATACTAGATATGTAACCAGGACTGCCTGCCTCTCAGAGTGGAGTTGGGTGGGAGAAAATGCCCGAGTGCTCAGCAACATTTGGGGTCCAGCGGCAAGGTAGCTATACAATTTTTCATGATTTATACTTTCTTAAATATAATACTTTTTTAAAAATTAACAACTGAATAAGTCATTGTTGTGTATGTTAATATAAAATTGCACAGTCGTATGACTTGTACAGACATACCTGCGCTTTGTTATTTCAATTTGTTTTTTAAAATTCTTTCATAAATTCTAAAGAAGCTTAGAGGCTTGTGACTGTTCTGCCCAGTGGGTCCGAAATTTCTGTTGCCGGTCGTGTATACAATGCCAAACAGAACTGCATATTATGCAGTATGTATATCTAATTGGCTTACTTTTCAGCCAAAATTTAATATAGCACTTCAGTTAAGCATCTATAAACTTAATTAAATCAATCAACATTAATCTACCTAAATATCATAATGTCTGTTCACTAGGAGTATCCAGAACAATGGATCAGAACAGAAACCACCAAAACTCAAGGTTTTCCAATTGTCCTATTCATACACTGTCTAAAAGTTTGTGGGGCGCGGTGGTGTAGTGGTGACGTCAGTGCCTTGGGGTCGGAGGAGTAACTAGATTCGATAATCCTTTAGTCATTAAACAACGCTCGTTAAAACTGGTGCTCATCATAACATGCATTCTTTATAACAATTGCGTTCATTACAATTACAACCTTCTTTGATCGTGACACACAAGACCGCAAAAAATTTAATCCGTTCACGCAGCACAACACCATTCTGGAGAAAGCATTTTCTATAAATTTCCCAACAATAAAAAGTTCTGTTGCCCAAACCAAAATGGATCCAGCCCCAAAGGACTATCGTTACAGGCAATCAACCAAATATGCAAAAACAATTAAGGCACAAACACAACACAATCTTCCAGTGTTTATGAAGCTGAACAATACGTTTGCTTTCTACGACCGGCACCAACACTTGTTTACAAAGGTTTAAAAGCACGGCGGATCATTCAACGGAATATAAGATAACGTTAGTATGCACAAAGCTATGAGGCCCAAGAACAGTTCTCAGAGAAGTACACACTCAAGATTCAGCAAACATACAAACGTACGTAATTCGACCAATGCACAACTTCTCGTTTGCACTTAGCTGCTCATCGTCAGGAAACTGATGGAAGAGCAGAAAGAAGAAAGAAGAAGCTTGAAAAGAAATGGTCTATTGGAAACATAACAAAGTGTCTGATATCAAGCATACAGGAACGTAATTTTAATATAAAACTATTCTATCACACATATAGCACCTACGCTCAATGTCCATATCGTAGAAAATAATTCTCTATTGCTTTCCACTTCTCCATCTCATTCTCCATCTCATTCACCTGTGCACTCAACAACCCCCTCCCTCTGAAACTTCCCCCTCTCATCTCCCATCTCAATCCTCTCACATTTCCAAGCATTTCCAACTCCCACTTTAAAAAAATTTTGTTTTCACTCCCTTTCTTTCTCTGGCTGTTCCTCTACTCTTTTCTATGTTTTCTTCTGTTATCTTGATGCAATGAAATCAACTGACAAAAATGTTTTCATAGCATCTGAGTTCTGCCATTTTATATCAACCATACGTAACCTTTCAGCGTGCATCTCAAACCTACTAAAGGATCTTGACTGTAGAATGTACCATTCATGTGTCTAACATCTGATGACTTCAGGACCCGGAAGTCAACCTCACCCTGCCTCATTTTACATATTAAGTAGATTATCATTCGCTAATAATTTAATTAGCCAGTCAGCTTGTGTACCATACATCAGAAGGTCAAATGACAACCCAGTATGCGTGCACAAAGCACATACAGTCTTCTTAACTACCGGTAAGTAAGAGAGTAGACGGATACATCAACTATTACGTACATGTATTTTTATTAATCAAGAACCAATATCTAATAAAGTTTGAACATCAATTGATTGCCCTGAGTAATTGTTTGTTTGTATGTGCACTTGTTAGAGCACCCCCTCAAGCTCACTACTCAGAGGCGCTCCAGACTACAGCGCAGACACTGCATCGGAGTTTCACGCCGAAGTGCTGAGCAATTGTGAGTAAAGGACTTGCCCAAGGTCCCTATGTGGCGACTTGAGGTGGATTCGAGGTACAACCCTCCAGCTGCAAGGCTATGAACATACCCACTACACCACCGTGCCCCACAAATTGTGGGGTGAAGGACGTGTCAAGGTCTTTCCACAAGACAATTATCTCATCTGCATATAGGCTAAGTAATGCATCTTTGGATGTCCATCAAATAAGCATCAATTCGATTCACATCCATACAGATCTATCTAAATTCAAATGGCTACACATCACATAGACATTGGGAATATATATATATTACATATATATCATATATAATTATATAATACAATATATATAATATACATGTATATATGATATACATATCTTTTTTAATAAAAACTTGAGTGACAAACCACAATTTGCAACAATAGAGATGAATTGTGAACATAAAAATGAAAGTTAACCAGAAGTTATCATCTATAAAGTAAATAGGTAATATAACTGTAGGTATATATAATCAGTGTCATCTTTATCACGTTTAATACTTAGAATCAAATGTAAGTCTGTTCTTACTCTTGCCTTTGTCAATCCTGTTCTAATTATTAGTCCTATAGGAAAAAACAACTTGTCAAGAATAAAGAGCATCTCACCTTCTCTGTCTTGCAATTGCTAAAAACTTTTATAAAATACTGCACTGCATAACTTACTCAAAAACTATGAGTAATAAGATCACAAAAGAAATGCGTAACCAGAAGAAAAAAAGACTTACGAGGTCTTAGTCTCGGTACATGCGCAACACTGGCCTTCTTTGACCGATACCTAAGCGAATATCTCCTGTCTATGTCCACATTCACTTTGCTCGACCTGTGTTCCTTTGACGACGAACGCTTACGCAGGGTCACCGTAACAGTCGTCATGCATGGAAAAGGCGGCGGCTTCTCGTCCAATGATATATTCCGATTATCTTCCACGCAGTCTTGCTGAACACATCGGTGGAAACGACCAATCAGACGCTCAAACGTCGACTTAACCGGTGACTTTGTGTTGGTCATCATGGCAGGACAGCCACGAGACGTCATGACTCCTGCCGTCATTTGAAAACGATTGCTCCTGTCTCATGCCCGTCGAGAGCCAGCAATCTCCTGATAAATTCACTAACAATGTTTCGCAGCCTAATACAATGAAACATTATCATTGAAGACAAGTTGTCAACGCACTATTCAAGCATAGATAGCATTTACTTCTACCATCCGCATACATGGCTTTGAAGCATAGAAGCAAGTATATCCTTAAAATCAATCGTGATGCTTGAAACTGTGCAGCCTTGACAACATACTATTCAGTTTAGCCAATTAAAAGTCCTCACAGCTCAGATCATGACAAAAACAGCTGAGGTCCAAAGTGTTTATGTTTTTCGGCACCAGCATGACCTAAGCTGGGCAAAGCTTAATTGTATCCTGTATGCAAACACAAAGCAAAACTCAACTTCAGGCAGTAGGCATCCAAGTAGTCTGAGATCATGGCAGTAACTGCCATCCAATGCAAAGTCTGCATGCTTGTCAGGTTAAGAATACCACAGCAGTGGCTGATATTTCAGAAAAATTCTAATGAACACACATGCAGTTAATGCATATAAACTACTAGCTAGGTGAGGCTGCTTCTTTGCGCAAGGGATTTAATATCTTCTATGTGTACAACAGCATGCTGCTTATAAGTGAAAACATGTATCCCTTTCTGCTTCAATCTCTTAGATACCATTCACGACCGCTGGCTGGCTGCTGTGCTTAACCAAACTCAGCCTATCTTCATCCTGAGAGGCAGGCTATATAAATTCTCAATTACGCTATGTAACAATGCAAAAAGGATTTTATCAAAATACCTCAGATCATTAGCAGACAATTCAAATAATTACAGTTAAATACATAAGATTATATAACACAATAAAAGAAATTATCAAAAAACTGTAACGAAATAGGCAATAATCTCAGCTGATTACTATTAACTTCTGTACATAAATACTGATTGACATCTTAAGCACACCACTTAATATTCATTAGCGACACTTGACACTGAAAACAATCTCTAGTGTTTCATTCATCGGCAAGTTTTGAAGGATCATCATTATTAGAAATTGAGAATTATCTCAAGTTAATAATTTATATGTCATTTTAGCATTCAACTTGTTCAAATCAGTCAAATTCAAAACAACTTTCAGTAGTTTTAGGGCCATACAACAATGTGCTAAATTAAAGATTGTGCCATGCAGATACTGCTACAACACAACACATCAACGACATCATACCCATGAAAGCCAGCATGGCTGTTAAAATGCTCTACATACATAAATCCCACATACAGCACGCTCACCCTAACACAGTTAACACACGTAACAAACATAAACATTACAAACATACACACACACACCACAAACCTGCTGTACACGTCTGATATCTAATAGGTGCCCTGATGAAATGATCACTCCCAATATTTGGTCTGCAGAATATTCCACAAGATAATCACCCACATCAAATTTGATGTCAGCCCGTTCAGTGGTCCCCGTTTTTACAGATGTCCCAATCTCCTCCCTCACAATGACAGCTCTATGTCATCTTAACAAAAGTTTCGCACATAGCATGCACATCGAAAGCCTGTGATATTACAACACAGCTCTGTGCTTTGTTAGATGAGCAATGCTAGGAATGGGGGCTGTCCAGAAAGTGGCCTGATGGCTGATGAGTGAACAGGGTGAGTAATAATATGTAATTGTGTCCAAAACCTAAATGCCCACCAGTCCACAGAAAAGAGCACTTACTGTTTCCGGCAACACACACACACACACACACACCAGTTGGTTATTTGGCCGTGCATGTCACGAGTGTCAGACTACGAGGATTCAATCAGAAACAAATGCCAGGGATGCAGACAGTTCTGGTTTTCATAGAAAAAAATACATTTTGCAAACAGCTCTTCTCTTCTTTTCCCAATTTCATAATTTATTTCAAAAGTATTTGCAGTTTCAAGTTATTCAAAATATTACTGGAATGCACGTATACATAGAATAAATTGTGGCTCTGAAATTAGACAAATGAAACCTGAAGTAACTTCTTGATCACTATACGCTAAAATTGAAAATCAATTTGAAGGAACATGGATTAAAAAACGAAATGAACAGCCGCTGTTTTAAATTATACTGACAACCCAGTAGCATGACCAAATTAGTGAGAAGTACATACTCTGAATGTCACCGAGATTCTCAAGACCTGCATTACATCAGCTTGAAAATCAGCTTTAATAGCTACATCAAAATGCAATATACATAAAACCATATGTACAGCAAAAAAGAAGCCCTAAGTTTGACTAATTTAAGGCCTAATTTATTCTGATGAGGTCCTTGAAGCATAAAATTAGAAATATTTATGTATGCCTCCTCACCTTTCAAAAGCTTGAATTCTCTATTAAAAAACAGACTTAACAACTTCTGCCCACGCTCCCCTATAGTGTCGAAAACACCCTACTATCACCTTGACTAACTCTTGACCCTGTTATTTAATCCTTATGGCATACTGGCAATATACCCACAAGTCTGGATATCCTAAACCCAGTTGGTCATAACACAAAAGAATCTGTAGAATGTTGAAATCCACTCCGTTTGTTTATTTTGCATCACAACTTAATATTTGATCTGCTGCAATTTATAGTAATACAAAGTACACAAACAGATATATATAGAAACAAGGTCAACTTCAATATAGTCTCTTCACTGCCACTTAAGATTAAACAACCCTTGGGTCCTTTTAAATTCCACCCCTGAATCTAATTATATGCTCCAAGCAGCACGAGGTGTTACTTGAAGTCTGTTTGCCTCAGGCTCTAATAACACTACAAAGGGACAATTTCTAAAGTCATAAAAGTGTCTGCTATTTACACTAACAAGTGATCATAATGACATTTGTAACAACATACTAACATACTACATGTTTCCAGTAAATTCAGCTAATCCTAATTGTGCTTCATGTTAATTATATTCAAAAATACATGCATGCATGCGTGTAATACTAATTCACTTAATCCCAACAGTTTTCCTCATTTCACCTTGCTACAGTTTCACTCAAGCATACAAGATATTTTTCTTGAACCAATTTCCATTTAACTTTCCTACAGTTTCACTTAAAAATGAAAAACTTCTTCTTTTTTCCCATCTCCAATGTTTTTAAAATTCATTTTTTTCAAACTCACCTTAATTAAAATTTTCCTGAGTCTGGTTTCAACACAGTGCAGCAGTTCATTCCAACCTCTTACACCTCAGAAAGTCAATCCAGTACAGCTTAGTTTAAAATATCTTTAATAGTAACTACAGTACTACTTCACCTTATGCTACTTGTAAATATCTTCAAACAATACAGATTTGGGGAAAATAAGGTCTATGTTTCCTGTAGTAGCATGATATCAGAAAAAAATTGCAAATACAAATGAAGTTGACAAATTAGATACTGTTTCATACAAACTGTCCAAAACTTACTTGAATAGCAAATCGCAAAGCTTAGCCAATTGCATTTCGCATCAAATTCGCTGATCAGAACTTTTGATCAGAACAGATGTTTTTGGGATTTCTTTGACAGAATCAGAAATTGACTCTGCTCATGATGTGATAGCATTTTGAGGAGTTTTATCCAAAAGTCACTTGCACATCAACTGGCCAAATGGTCTGTTTAAGAACGTTAGGATTTTGCCAAATAAAACATTGTGAATTTCTGATTGAATCGTGTGCTGTCAATGTATATGCTTTAGGAATGTAAAAATGAGGCAATAAAAGAGAATCACAGCATAGTCTGCAGGAAAAATTTCTTTCCTTCATTTCCCATATATATCAAGAATGTGCAAGAATCAAATTAGACTTGTAATCATCTCATAAGCTGGAAAACCTGAGCCCTCCTCATTCAAACAGCATCTACACAAATTATATAAAACAACTGGTGATGCATCAGTTTTCCTAAGTTATGTGACCTGGTGATGTCAGTGCCTTCAGCCAGAGCGAAAATAATTTAAGCATTAATATGAAACAAGTGATACATTTAAAACCACAAACAGAGCCACACATACAGACATTTCATCTACTAGATCACAAAAAACCATTGGCATTAACTCCAGCCCGGAAGCGATCGCATATAAAGCCATATGTTAATACATACCACTGCAGTGCTCATCATCGAGGTTATGTATTACGAAACAAAAAACATCATCGACTATAATTCCAAACCTATCTCCTCCTCTCCCTATGCAGCAGCACAACAATCGAAGTATCATGAAACATGAATAATTGTAATTTCAAGCAGAAAATCCGCATCTTGTCAACGATAAATCCATTGCAGACTGAACAGATGGACAACAACAACTAAGGCTGCTCAGTGAAAAAAAACACGACAGGACGACGACTACAACTGGCCAATGCAGCTGCTGTACAATGACAAGGTCCCCAGGTGACCATAAGAAAATTGCAGGACTCTTATCTAGTATTAAACAGATGGACAACGCTCAGCCGAGCTCACTCTCTGTCACGACTCTTCAGCAAAACAGTTCTGGTCGAAGCAGTAACCTTTGCAGTTGAGGCCTCATTGGTTCATCGTCGTTCTACATGACCCATTCATATCCACAGCCCCGCACAGGTCACTCTTCTAATGTGGTTGGCCAATAATTGTCCTGCAATGGCTCAGCCTTTCTGGACCAGAGACAGTCTGGCACCAGCAGCATATGATCATAACACCTGTCAAATGAAGACCCATGGCTCCCCCATGTCCATGGGGAATGCTCAGGACGCACATGCAATCTCATATTCCAGTAACAACCAAAAACAATGCTCTCATTGTCTTCTCATCATAGGCTCAAATTTAAAACATAAAATTAATCACTCAAGTTTGCCAGCTGTTAGTAAATTTGATGCACCTATTGAAAATTACAAAATTTTAATACTTTTATCCCCATCAGTGGAGTAATATATACATTGTACATGGCACACAAAGTCAAGTCCACATGACAGTGTTCCAAAATGGGCCCTGTAGGTTCAACCATATGGCATCATACATATGATACACACGTACATTGTACATGAAGCTCAAAAGAGATCTCTGTCATGTGGGCTCTTTATGTACTGTATTGCTGTTGTTCTTATTAATATGTTGTAATAGATGGACAAAGACACGGGATATGGAAAAGAAAATCAACGCGTGTGAGATGTGGATTTGGAGAAAGATGCTAAGGATTTCATGGACGGAGAAGAGAACTAACGAATCGGTGCGCGAGGAGCTTGGAATAGAGAGGGAGGAGACACTGCAGCAAACAGCAACTTGGAGAAAATTGAGCTACTTTGGCCATGTGATGAGATCTAACGGTCTGGAAAAGGAGCTGATGACGGCATGCGGTGAGGGAAGGAGAAGATGCGGAAGACCTAGGAAGAAATGGTTGGATGAGGTACAGGAAAAGTCTGGCATGAGACTGGAGGAGCTACGAGAGGCGACTAGAGAGAGGAGACGTTGGAGAGAATACACTAAGGCTTTCGCCAGAGCTCCAGAAGCTGACGGCACCAGGTGACCAGGTGAATAGATGAAATATCAATTTTTTTACAAAGCCTGTCACATCTTTCAATAATTTAACAAAGCCTGACACTCATTGGTTCTGACAGAATGCTGAGATTGTTAAAGTAAAATGCACAAAAAGTGTCTGACCGTCAAGAATAATTTATCAGTGCTGTAATTAGGCATAATTATATTGGTATTGATTTTATCTGGAAATAATTTATTAATATATGAGGTAAACAAATTAGTCAGAAGCAAAGAAAGAGATTCTGTTTGTCATCTCTAAATCTGCAACTTTAAACTGAGTTGGCCTAACAGCTCTAAGAAATTTATCAATGATGTTAGGCCACAGCAGGGCTGAAAGTGAGCCGGGTCGGTCCGGGTCTGCGATCCGGCATTGATTTCCGAGACCTGCTGTTGCCGGGTCTCAGCTGGGTCGCACAAAAGGTCGCCAGGTGCCAAAACTAGATACAAATGGTAAGATTTTGGATACTTTTGGGCAAAAGACTAAGAAAAAGGTCTTCAGAAAAATGTACGGGTCAAAAACGTGCTCGTCCGCCAAAGTGAGACCCGGCAACTTTTCCAAACCACTTTCAGCCCTGGGGCACAGTGGTGTGTTCAGCACCTCAAATAGCCTGCAATAACTGTGATTAGATAGACAACTCTATCTCAAGATCTTTTTTTAACAAACTAGTGACTACAGTTTGACAAAGTCATGCAACAAGGGACAGGTCTGAAAATCAGAAATTTTCTGTCATATCGATTGATATTCCTGAAGTGTGCACTTGTGACTTAACGAAAGAACGTGCAGCAAGTTTAGTATACTACATTCATCTGTACACGATGAATGTTAGAACTTTTACAGCAACTCACTGAATGGAGATGCTACTCACAGACGCCAAAAAAGAGGAAGTGCGTATACAACGAAATGTTATCCAATTGCATTTCTAACCTATGCCCGATGTGTGGCAGTTCGTTGGCCATTTCAATGCTGTACTGCATTGCAGCAGTTGCAGATGAATTAAATGTCATCACGTTTCACGCAACAATTCATCAACCATTAAACATGTGCACCATCTAATCAAAACAACTACCCTAAAACAGAGCATGCTAAAGGCTTGCATCACATTTTTTGATCATTCGAAAAACGTTTCAAATCATGACACATCATTGTTGAATCGAATCAAATACAGTCGCTAAATTATTTTTTGAATCAAATATCACAGCGTTGCAGGTCCCTAAATAAAGCAGCATTGTAATGACTATTATGCTGGGTGAAAGCATTCAGCAATAGCTATAGTCAGCCACTACCTCACTGAGCAGCATCTAACAAACATTGAAAAAACATACTAAACAACGCGCTGAACAAGCATGGGCTATGCATGTGTGTGTGTGTGTGTGTGTGTGTGTGTGTGTGTGGGGTGGGTGGGGTTTGCATACATGTGTGTGTGTGTGTGTGTGTGTGTGTGTGTGTGTGCTGCAAGTACACTGAAATAACATTCTGAAAAACTGTGGAAATATGTTGATCTGCTACAACACATCAGATCTGCTAAGACAGTTAAGTACCATAATGTAAGAACTGCACAAGTTCAATAAATGAGGACTCGAGGAGACATTGGTTTTGTCCTCCTCAAAGTTCAACAGTCTGCAACAAGCAGCAACTGCTAGCTAAAGAATCTATTTATAAGTTCAGCACATTAATTGCAAAGCAGAAGTTTGAGATCTTTCTTTTATGGTTAGGCTTTCCGCTCATTTCAACCCGTGAGAGTAAACACACTAAATCAAGTTCACCAATTTCAGTATTTGTCTGTCAATGTGTCTGCAAACGTAGTCATAATTGCAATACAGAAGAGATCATCAACTTTCCGGTCTAATATCCCCATAACTATCCCACAGGCATATAAATAACCAATGAACAAACAGTAGCTCATCTTTCACCCTAATTAATCGCCTGTATATTTGCATATTATTAGTATTGTTACACAGTTCTTGAGTATCCTATTGTCCAGTGGCCAAACATCAATGTAAGGTGCTGAGCAATTGTGAGTAGCATAGGAATTGTGCAACGTCCCTACACAACAACCATGGAAAAAGACTCCACCTGGGGAACGGACATTAGCCCCCCCTCGGACAAAAGCCCCCCCGGACATAAGCCCCCCGGACATTAGCCCCCCCCCCACGGTAGGACATTAGCCCCCCAGTCATACATTGCACATTAGTTTAACATTGTGATAATATGTTAATTGGAAGTTTAATATGCATATTATAAAACATTTAAAGGCATTAATTGTAGAACTCATTGTGTAAAGTCTCTCATAAATGTAAAAAATGCAATTCTAAAGTTTGTGAATTTTAGATGAAGTTTAAAGATGATATATTATTTCTAGGTCTACGGAGTCTACGAAGCTCAGACGTAGTTAACTGACGTTAACAAACCTTCGTTGTAGCAAAAGCTGACACTAACAAGTAGGCCTAGTTACTGCATACCAGTCCCAGTCGTTCATTTCTCTAATGTATTGATTCCAATTTTGAATTGACGCGATGCTAATAACCCTACGAAGCTGAAACGCACCATAACTAACGTTAACAAACCTTGGTTGCAGCACACTAAACAAATATACTGTATAGGCCCTACATACGATTCCCAGTCGTTCATTTCGAATACAAGTCTATATGCCTACTGACACAATTAGAACTTAAATGATACTAAGAAGTTTCGTATGCATGCGAATGCCAGTGACAAGTCATCAGCTACGGCACTATTCGATGATTTTCACAAGAAGGGGGGGCTAATGTCCGGGGGGCTAATGTCCTAGCAAAAATCGGGGGGGGGGGTGGCTAATGTCCGAGGGGGGCTAATGTCCGGGGGGGCTTATGTCCGGGGGGGCTTTTGTCCGGGGGGGCTTTTGTCCGGGGGGCTAATGTTCTACACTCCTCACACCCGCGCGCTCTTCACGGAATATTGATTTTAAGTCTCAGCATGACACTTGTTAGAAATGAAATTTTAGAATCCTATGCCAAGTAACAAGTGCTGAGTTCTTCATGTCCACATCAGATCTCACATCAGATCTCACATCAGATCTCACATCAGATCTCACATCATCTCAGGTCTATGATGAGTGAGCGGAACTCAGTTCACGTTTTTCAACTACAATGTACTTATCCTTGTCTAACTGCCTGAGCACTGTTACCTGTAGATATAAACATTATAGGAATAAACTTCAAAGCACTTACTGACATCAACATTTAGGATTATGCAGTGTTTGCATACAGAGACCAGTCTTTGTGTATGGCAGCTTTTGTCTACAGGAACTAGACCGAAAATCTCTGAAGTGCTATTTGGACTGGTCACCCTTGTCATGGGAAAGGCAATGAAGAGAATGAATTGGGGCAACACAGACCAAAGTGAAAACTAAAGACCTATCACTAAGTTGCTCAAAACAAGTTACAATGTCATCCCTTCCTCCTTAATGCAGCCGGTCAGATAATTGCTTATTCCATTCATTCCTTTGATCTGGAAATACATGCTCACTTGCTCTCATAACAATAGCTCTCTATTTCCATAATGCCTTTCTGTTTCTGGCCCAAAGTATTCAAATATTATGGCATAGTTGTGACTTCCTTCCCACATCACACAAGTCGACTGACCCCAGCCAGCCACAGGTGATAAGGGTCCTTAGCCAGCAACAGCACCCGAGGGCTCTTAAACTGAATCCAGAAAACTCTCCTATTGCTAGAGTGCAAAGCGAAAATCGGAAATCACTATCTCAGACTGCGGCTTCTGTCTCTGTCTGCCCAATGCACTGGTTTGCTCACTATATGCTATATAATTATCTAACTTGGTTGTCTGTATTTCTTACTTCTATGGCCCTCTATACATGGCTGATCCACAGTCATAGCTCTCATTGTCCCTTTGCTTGGTTGAATGCGTTGCTGAATACTTCAACATTTATTTTCACCATTACCATTAAAAAATAATAAGATGCTCAAACAATAACATACAAAGGAAAATAATCATACAAGTGTCAAATGCCACTCTAATCTTGGACAGATCCAATTCAATTATACAATTTTTTTTTAAACTTCAACAATGAGCTGTACTGGTTCCCAGTCGCTCTTAGTGCATGCACTTCATTAAAGCATTATAATATAAATTCGACTGATCAAACCTATTACTATTCATACTCAAAAGAAATTGTTATTGGCAACAAGCCTTTGACTGACAGCCAACACAAATCTCAGACAATGCAGATACGCTGCTGCCACCTAGGGAATGACACAGCAAATAAGAATACCATAACAGTACTCAATCGAAATGAAGTCTACATACACAGTTTTAAAAGCCTGTTACTGATGAACATGTTTCATTCTGCCAGAAAACAAGACAAACACCACAGCATGGCCTGCAATGTGTTGGTCTTAGTAAGTAATCAGTGATCACGTATAATAAAAGGACCTGTATGAAAAAACAGTCATATTATATGGACATAGAAAAATTAAACTAAGCATGCCAACGACAGCACAACTCTAAGCTAAAAAGAGAACTTTCAGAACTAGTTATATTCAAGTGGGCACGATAGTGTAGTGGGCATGTTCATCGCCTTGCAGCCGAAGAGTTGCAGGTTCGAATCCACCTCAAGTCGTCGCGTAGGGACCTTGGGCAAGTCCTTCACTTGCAATTGCTCAGCGCTTCGGCGTGAAACTATGATGCAGTGTCTGCGCTGTAGTCAGGAGCGCCTCTGAGTAGAAAGCTTGAAGGGGCGCTATAGCAAGTGCACATAAAAACAAACAAACAAAGAAACTCAACAATGAAGAGCAGCATGCAAAGCCAAACTTCTCATTAGTTCAATCAATCAATGATGATAATAACTTCACTTTCTGTTTAAATTTACTTTAAAAGATGACAGTGCTTTTTAATCAAGCATTCACTCACCATGCTATACTGAGTATTCAAAATGACAAAAAATCTCATCCTAGTAGGTCTGAAAAACATCTAAATGTGGTAGCAAATGTTCAGTAAATTTCTCAGCGGAACTGCTTGCATGGAAGCAAACCCACCAACATTCCCACATGCATATTCAAATATGCACACACGCATACACGGCGCATTACATGCATACAATACCATCTGGGCGACACCCAATGTCATTAAATTCTGTAATCTGTTAAGCCCCATACATGAATTTCTAATTGCCTATTTGTGGTAGACCTGCTGGGAATGACAATCTGACCCCACTTGACACTGACGTAACTTGAAGACTTTGACTGATGAGCCAAAACCATTTGATGATCCGACTTGACAGAAAAACAACCAACTTCCGACTTAAAGTCGACTTCCGACATAGCAATAATGATTACATAAAGTATGACTAATAATAAAAAAATGCCAAGCCAATTTTGTCTGGCAAGCATTGGTTTGATATGCAACTGAGTAATAAAACCTCAACACCATAGTTGTAAAAAGCAAGATTTTTCTGAGAAGAAAAAATGAGAAACGTTTGTTCATTTTTTCTTCTCAGAAAAATCTTGCTTTTTCGTTTTTTTCATTTTTCATCTCGTTTTCCGCTTTTCCGTTTTTTATGTGACCATATCAATTTTTAAAGTTACTGTCTGCAATTATTTTTCTTTATTTTATTTTCATCTGATATTCCTTATGCTGTCTCGGTGCTTTCAAGGATTCTGCCAATATGGGTCACTATTTTACCGTTTTACTCAGTGCTTACTAATAAAGTTATTTGTTTCCTGATTTAAAATTAAATTGTGTTAACAAGATTTTTTAACTTTAAACTGCAGTACAAGATGCATCGAAGCTCAATTATTTAAAATTTTTGTTTCTTGTTTTATTCTGTTATAAACATCTATGCTCAACATCTGATAATAAAAAATTGTTCAAAGTTCATTAGGCCTATTTTGCGCTGTTTGTGTTGGTGTTTAATTAGTTTTGCAATGATTTTGGCTAAATTTAGAGTTGTTTCTGTCTCAAGTCAGTATAAGTCAACTTTAAAAAAACTTTGTCACTTTTTTACAAATTCAACATAGGGTGAGTTGCACTAAGAAGAAACAACTTCACTTGACTTGGCATGACCACATCTACAATAGTCAACTTATTGGGGTCCACTACTGAGCCTAGTTTCTAATCAGTTGATTCCATATTAATGTGCCTGAACACAACTCAAACACCAGCACCACTGTTCAATTCAGGATATGATCAAACAATTGTTTTCTGTTTAGGCTTCAACAGGAAATGATCAGAAAGGCCATTTTCCCTTTCAAACTATATGGCATTTCAATGTGACCATCAAAGCTGCCTTTTTCTGGCAGTGTCTAATTATTATGGGAAAGTCTGTTAATTTGTTCAAGGTCGACTCTGCTCGTATCATTCCAGAATCAGTGGAAGTTGCTTTCACACTTGAACCATGTTGAACTTTTGTTTAATCACTATCTTACCTTACCTTAGACCTTAGTCCTTCCACGCACTTGTAGCGCATCGGGCAACAGTAGAAGAAGGGATAGTCATTTTTTATTTTCCAACTAAAAAATTGTGTGCTAAAAAATCAAATGATCGTTGAATACAAATAAAAGTAACAGAGCACCAATCCAAAAAACAATAAAAAGTAACGATAAATTTTATAAGAACTGATGTCTGACAATGGCTTCTGTTCCGTGCATTCATCATAGACAATGCTGGTCGTCGACTGATTGACCTATGCATATTATTTTCACGTATATTTACATCGAAATGTCGAACAAGTTGAGCTGTAAATTCAAAGACGGTGGAGTCATCTGGTGCAAGGTTTGCTTAACAGACTTAATCATTGGTTTTGACTTTGGACATTTAAAGGGTATTTCCTTCGCAAGTTGTCTCGGTCATGTGACCACATCCTTCTGAAGCATGGTTGAGCCTCAGTGATACGAACCATGTATGCCACAGTCTGTGTTTACATCCAGGTGGAGGACAACCAACATCGGCCAATGGAATTAACTCGATCGTGATGAGTCACTGGCGGCGTTTCAACCTGCCCACATGATGAACACATTTTTTAACCTATTCGTTGTGCAATGCATCCTCCTTCACCAGTGTCAGTGAGGGATGCTCATCAGCACCAAGAAACGTAAATGCAAATACACTGTCTCGGCTGTCGTCACTCTACCAGATCAACGCAAAGTCTTCGTTTCAGAGACTCTGGCCATCTATCCACACCATCTGTCAGCGAAGTGCATGTGCTTGCCAATTGATGCTAACTCTTCCACTTACTCTGCATTATTTTGCCAGCTGACGTAATTATCCGTTGTAATGACATTTAACATCGTATTATGGGCCAACACAAAGAGCGCCTCTGAGAAGATATATTGAAGAGGCGCTATATAAATTCTTAGTATGAATGAATGGAAGCTCACATGCCCTAAATATAACACAATTTATATTTTAACATCTAATGGGTATTTTGTCAGTATTTTACCAACATATTTTTTACTAGCTAGCTAAAGCTTATTTTTAAGACATCAATTTGTTTATAACTTAACAATATAAACAGTATAAAAAATATAAACGGTTTGCCCTTTCTTCAAGAAGAACTTTCATTGATCATTCATCATTTGTTTACCACAATCTTACATTAAAGCATCAAGCCACCACTGATGGGTGGGTTTAACCATCCTCTGAAGCAAGTGTCAGGCAATCTCCATATGCAATATGTATCTTGTGACCTTGACTTGATTCTCATATAACGCAGCCCCAAATCTGGACATTCAAAATGACCCACAATGTTTTGAGTCGTATACTCAAGTATATACAATATCTAATGATCCATAATGCAAAACAATATCTACACTACACAATATCTAAACAATATCTACTTTGTAAATACCACTGGTGTCAAATAACATAAACAATGCAGAAAAGCATGAGACATCTACTTTGCATCAGTCCAGCTTATTCACGAGGAGCACTAAGAGTAAAATTAATGTGACTTTCCTCACAAACAGATCTTTCAAACCTACGTTGTGCTGAATATGTGTCATATTTAACATAAGTGTTCATTTGCCTTCAGCTTGATAATTTTTCCTTTAAAACTGCAGTGCAGGACTACCCAAAATGCTTCCAAAAACTCCAATCACTCTGCACTATTTAGTTAGTGTTAGAACTAAAGCACATTTGTACATTTGCACTGAAGCAGCTGGATTGAAAAAGTAATTTGTTCAAGATCATGTTGCCAAACATTGTCTTTCACGTCACACTGCACAAAAGAAACATTTTCTGTTATCGCTAATGTGTGTGACTTCGTATAGTTTGAATCGTGCATGCCTGGCAACAAAGACACGCATGCAAACTGTCCATGTCATGTCAGCCGTTGTGCTGCCACTACAAGGAAGTACGAAACAACAACGTGGCTAATCTGTTCGCTGAGTAATTCTCACTGGAGAAGCAACGAAGGGGAAATCTCTTCTCAAGATGAGAACCAAATTCAGCAGAACTGCAGAACTGCAAGATCTGATAGACGACCCCTGCAGCTAAACACTTGTGGATGCATCATGGCAGAGGGGCTGGGCTGGTGAATTCTAGGCACCGGCTAAAGGCTAATGCGTCTCAGGTGTAAGGAACTAAATAGACGCACCAATCCCTGCAGCCATTATCAGAAGCAGAGGAGGGCCATAGGCAGAGATGCAAATGGCATGTTTAGAGCAGTAAGAAACCTGTCCAACACCTCTGCAGGACGAATGAGATATCATACTCTTTTGTGTAAGACCATCGACTGATTTGATAGTCTTATCAATCAATGAGACAACGCTGTGTGGTAGACTCATACTGATAAACTCAGACTTTAAACACTTAAGCTCGGATTTTGTGGTAAACATAGATTCCTTAAATGAGAGATACAGACTTCAAGATTTTTTTTAAAAATCTGATGATTTGTTACATGTTGTAACTTACTCAAACTGATAGCATTATTGCTTGAGAGGTCTTGAAAAAGTGAGACTCAATTTTAAGCATTTAATACAATTGTTCACTTCAAAAATACATTTTTACAAATTTATACACATACAAAACAGCAAATTTATATACCAAATACAAACGCTGATTTTATAGTATTGGGGCTGATAGCAAGTAACATTTGTCATATCTTCATGTGTAATCTTTATTGTAGTCTATTAAACTAGCACGAGTTTATCAGGACTCAGCTGTGAAGTAATTTACAGTGAACTGCCATAATTAATCAACTAAGCAGCCATTAAATAAGACAGTTCAAAGGTTCCCATCTCAACAAGATAGTACTTAAGTCAGTATTAGTAAGTTGTAACTTGTAAATAAGTAGTCTTTTAACATTGGAAGTCAAATGTTCACATTGTAAAAAGTAGACAGCTGATACTAAATATTACTGTCATTGAATCAGGAAAGACCAAGAGGGTAGCAGGACAAACATGGAGGTTGTTGTCTCTGGGGTTATTTCCCGGAGGTTAATTACTCTAGTACCGCCCACTAATATTAGCTATTAGCAGTGACTATGAGCGCCCCTCAAAGTCCAACCCACACCTCAAACTGGTGATGGGGTGTAAACAGTCAAGTAGGGGCTCGCCTACAGAGGCTATACCATCAGTGGTGAAGGCGTATGCTGAAGTACCACCTAGGGCGCTACGCGAGGTGGGGAGGCTCTGCAGGAACCCGGAAAAACTGGCTAACGTGGGCGACGAAGGCCTGGGCAGCAGCGACTACGAACGGCAGCAGGGACGAAGGCCCGGGCAGCAGTGACCAAGGCCTGGGCAGCAGTGGGCCCTGCATCAGTGATCAGCGATTACGAAAGTGACAACAGCTGATCAACGAAATGGCTGGTCTATGGACTGCCATTGCGAGGTGGAAAGGCATGGGAATCTACCGCCTCATTTTCCCAATGGGCATAATGGAGCAACTGAAGACAGGAGAGGAAGGAGAAGAATTGTCCAAAATTCGACCAACCCTCGTGTCAAGGAAGGCTGAAGGCAAGGCATGAGCGCAACTGACATAATTTCCATCATGATAGTAAACTCTTCAAAGAATATTTCAATGGCAAGTTGTTCATTGGTAGTCGCTGCCACAAATTCTACGACGTGTTCAAAGTTAAGTGCTTCATAAAATTGCATGAACTTGTGTTCTCGAATCTCTAGACGAGTTCTAAAGTATCACAGGAGAAGTGCAAGGAAATTTCAGATCCGGACAATTCGTTTTTAGCTGTTACCGACCATGTGGCGGCTGCAATGCAGAGATTATCTGCGTATTAAAATCATCCTAAATAAGAATATTCTATGCAGTTTACTTGACAGCCTGGATCACAGAAGTGGATTTGGATGCAGAATACCCAGAAATAGACGAGAGACATTTGCAGCCTGCATATGGCTTAAAATCCAATAAAAATCCACATTCTCTTTGAGCGAAATTTGTTGGCAACTGTCTGCATGCTTCACACCAGTTACATCTCATCTTTAACATAGATCTATAAATAATATCTAACTCAATCAAACAGTGAATGATGCTGCACTTCAAATACACGTCAGTCAATCTCTCACTCTTAGTTTTCTTATATACTAGCTGCCGTGTAACAAGATTCTAAAAAAACCTCAAAATGCAGTCACATGAAAACCTATACAAAACAATAATTATCAGTTCCCTACTACTTGCTATATCATCCCATGAAGTAGGTTTCTAAATATTGCATTAATTGACAACTGTTGCTTTCCTATCCTGGATTTAGGCAACAGTCTGTGCCTAACAAATTGCATTCACAGTGGAAGAAAGAGAGTTCAGACATTTTATTCCATATTAAAAATAAAACAACTATACAGTACACATGCACATCTCTTTTTTTCTTTAGTCTGCATCTCATTCATTCATTCATGTATTCTAATATTATGATAACTTTTGTAGTGCAACAATCATTTACTGAACACATCAATTGATAGCAAGTTCATTAACTGCTTTCTCGCATGGCCTGCAGGGCCAGAAGTGCATCTGAGTGCAATGATCTTGAAGGGGCTCGGTATAAATTCTGATCGATAGATTGATTGATTGACTGATTGATTGATTCTGAACTAGAATCCATTGAACAGGACCAGTCAAGTTGCATTGCATGATGGCTCAAAGCTTCCAAGGAATACAGTCCAAATAGGGTGAGTACTGAGTAAAGAGTGGCAAGCACATTAATTAATCGGCTTTTTCAAGACAGTTTTAATGCTGTTGAGAATTAAATGTGAACCAAATAATATAGAACATGTTCCATTGTCCGTATTTCTAAAGATTTTAAGCGTCTGTCATCATAAGAACTGATGCTGATGAAATTCATCAAAAACAACTCGGCCACAAAAGAGTTAACACCTTCATGACCAAAGCTGAGTAAAATCGACTGCAAAACTAAAGCAGCTCGCCATTAAAGTGTTAATAACAGATAAACTATGCTCGTCCACAACACCACTGCCTCTGCTCTAACTAGACCTGAAGAATCTAGCTGAGCACAACTCTTCAAATGATGATAGTAACATCAAAGCCGTATGAAGGTACCAGTATGCTACTGACAGTTTGATAAAAAAAACCTCTGAGCCTTTCATCTCTTTGTCTGTTATTCAAGTTCTTTTTCCTCTTGTTACTAAATCATCCACCTAGTCCTCCTGTTGTCTGATAGTTTCACCTCATTTGCTCTATCTTAGGCCACTGAATCCATCTGGCCCAGGCACACACACAGATATGATTCACCCTTGCAAAGAAATCATCTGGAACAGTGGTCTGCAAAGATCCGGCAGCTTTCATGAGTCGTCTGTGGAGGGGGGCAGGGAGGGGGGGCTGCAGGTCTACAAAAACAGGCCAAGCCTAAACATAACCAGGCTGGAATGGGAAGCACTGTGTGAAATAATTGACTAATTTTTAACAAACACTGCATGATTAGTACGCAACACAGGTTGACAGTTCTGGAACATGTCGTATTTACTCACTAATTAATCAAGCAAACTACAGTTTTCAAGCAATTAGAATACTAAACTTTTTGCTTAACTGACTCTCAAACACTTATATAACTTGCTGCAACATATGGAAAGTGTGTCTAGTTCTTAAGATATGATCAGGAAAGACAGTGATCTCACTAGACTGTTATTACAGTATTAAAGACATCAGAAGAACTCTTCAAACTTCTTTTCTTGAACAATTTCTATCTGCTAAAAGTTGTCAGATGTTCAGTATTTTTATCTTAAGTATGGTTCATGCATTTTGTAATGCCATGTTAACCAAAATGTTGCAAATCAACAAGTTTTGCTGTCTTTTGAAAGATATGATTGTGTGGTCTGGTCAATGTTTGAACTTTGCTCTTGAATGCAAGGTCACCACCTTCTGCATGTCTACAGCATATTCTTGACAAGCTTTACCAATAATTTGTCCCTATATTCACCAGGTACAAGAGTGCATGCTCAGGCATGGAATCCTATATTCAAACCCAGACCTCCATGGCTCAGGTCAGTCTGTCAGATAAACTTTGACCT
Organism: Lumbricus rubellus; assembly: GCA_945859605.1. Taxonomy (NCBI): domain Eukaryota; kingdom Metazoa; phylum Annelida; class Clitellata; order Crassiclitellata; family Lumbricidae; genus Lumbricus; species Lumbricus rubellus. The sequence goes on along the minus strand of OX243811.1, from coordinate 16,576,061 downwards.
TCTTTGCCCACAGTCTGCTTGTTCTGCCCTCCTGCAAGATCCTCTTCACTAATCTTGTGAGCATAATCTCTGCGTTAGGATTAACGCGGAGCCACACTGTAGGGTTTTCGTGGAGGTAGGTCTCTTACTTTGGAACAATGTTGCGCTTAATATATGATCCGTTTGCCTCAAGAGGCACAAGACTTCCATTTTCAAGACTTTCATGCTGGACTAGATGTGCTATATAAATTGACCAGTACAAACAATACAATACAGTGAGTATGTAAGTAAAATTTACTGTAAATCTGCTTGGTAAATACTTAAACCTCTCAAAGTCAGTCCATTCTATCCAACGTGATATACTATGAGTTATAATTATAATTCATGACACACTTGTCCTTAGGTGATTAAGTTCCAATTTACATAAAAGTCTCCAGTGGAGCTGACATAACAACAACATGATGGGAACAATTCCAACTCCTTCCCTCCCTCCCTCCCATTCATAGTTGACAAAATCTGATGTCACATTCACAGGTCCTAAGAAATACAGCATCACAAGCACTTAACGTACACCGTTAAGTTTGCTGACTAGCAGTATCAGCAAGCTGCTGAGTGTATAACTTAATGAGGAAGATATTTAGCACAAAGGGCGGCACGCACACTGCTAGAGCAGAAGTTTCATAGGCAACCACTGCACTATATCCTGCCATCAACTTTGACTGAAGAAGAAACATACAAGACTAGGTCAACCTTACAACTCACCAACCAGTGGGTCTCATATCTGAGCAAGGCAAGTCCTAAAGTATTCATTTTACACTCTTTGACAGTAAATAGAAAAGATCATTCACTGACTTTCAATAGAATTACTGTAAATAGTCATGCAATTAATGATTTAGTCCTCTTATGGTTAAGTCCTCTTATAATTATATATAATTATTAATTCAATACTATCATTACTGAGTTTTCAAGGTAAACAAGTACACGCAATTTCAAGGTAATCTGCCAGGTAATCTTTTCTTTTTCCATGGGTTCTTCACACTCGTAGCTGATTATAGGTTGTACTGTGAGAGCCACTTTATAAACATCATGTAAAAAGAATCGAATAATCCACTCAGAAACTTGTGCTTCCAGTCCAACCAAGACAGTGTTTAAGTTATGCCAGCTGGTTAAGTCTTGGCTGTAAGCAGGTTGTATCTGTATCTATATGGCATATCCACATTATCCAGTGTAATATCTGCATTTAGTTATCTAGCATCTCTATCTGTCTCTGTCATCATTAACATCTTTGTCTGTATGACTGAAAGACTGACTGGTGATTCATTCATTTATGGCCTCTGTCTTTTCTTTCCAAATTGATGGCTGTTTATCACATCCTGTATTAGTGATTCCTGGATATCTGATAGCAAACACTGAATGAACTGAATGCCAATCTTGAGCAAAGTTAAAACAACAATGAAGCATGCATGCAGGATATCATTTGGGTGATGATCAACTAAAGCATTCACACTGCCTGAAAAAGAATTCCTTTTCCTCAATCATGAAAACTGGTCTTCAGTTCAACTCTTACACAAGCAAAGTACAAGGTAAATCATGGAACGTTATTCAAATTGTGGCACTGCATGACCTGCCCTGACCCAAAAGTTGAATCCAAGCTGGACCTTAGATTGCATCCTCCACTCATTCAAAAAGCTTGTGAGTGCAATTCGAATAATGTATAAGCCATCAATCAACCTTTGCCATCATGCAAAAATGTTGCAGCAGATTGATATGGTTTTTTTTCACCTCTGTATCCAGGGTTCAAGTTTGAGTGCAGTAAATTAAATAAAAAAGCTTGTGGTCAATACATCTAACATATAAGTAAGAGCATGATCCATCCATTTGCTAGATTACTCTTTTTGTCTCTCCACTTCATCCAAACTCTCCTTGAAGCCACATAATTAGTCTTATCTTGCTTTTGCATGTTATGTTGGTTACTGAATAAACCATGTCATGGTAAATGCTTACATAAATTGTCCATTCTTTCCAGGTGATATAACTGCATAAACTTAGATTCAGATTATAAATTAAGGTCTCAGACCTGAAGGACCGCTACGCCTATACCAACATCTTTGGAAAACATGATTAGCTTAGCTTGAATAATATGATATTATCTTCATTTGATATGTCACCAATAAATTATAAACAAAACTTTTGCAAAATTTCACAAAATAAATTTTGTACACTCATTTCTAGTTTGCTAAAAATGTAGCATATATAGCACAGATTATAATATTAAAATAGCAAATAGCTTCCTAAAGTGATTAAAATTAGAAATAATACATGAAAAGTCAAGCAAAAATATTGAAAATAGGATGAAAATTAAATTTTCCCGGCCACAGGAACTCTATGCAAGCCTTGCGCTTCTGAGTGGGTATCTTGAAGGGGTGCTATACAAATTTTCTAAATGAATGAATGAATTAAAAGAACAGGAAACTCAAAATTTGAACATGGCAATGCCAGGAGGATAGAAAATATCCCAATATATAGAACATTTGGGATAATTAAGTACAAAATTCAAAGAATCAATACAATACAATACAGAACGCCAGATATAGAATTAGTTCAACAACAACAAATAATTTTTAGCCAGCACAAAATGTGTTCTGTCCATGACCCCAACCTCTTCCACATTACTTTTCAGAATGTTTTACAGTTACAATTTCTGAACTAATTGACCAATCGTGGCTTCTAATGACAAGTCTTGTTTTTCCATGGCCTCTTCCTTGAGTTTACCAACCAAAGTTTCAGCTGTGCCAATAGACACCAGACCTTGTTCCATTTTCATCCATCTCTCCACATGTCTCTTCATCTGTCTTGATATCCGCATCAGAGGTATCACCATTATCGTCAGTTGTCAACAGATATCAGAGGTATCACCATTATCGTCAGTTGTCAACAGATAGATATGTACAAGTTAATTCACTGGAAAGCTACACCACTATGTACACCATTTCTGTGCATGTCGCGGCCTGCACAGAAAGTTTCATGTTGTTACATGCAAAGAATTAATACCCTAAAGTAATCCATATCTGACCTAGAAGAATCTAAGGTTTAGCCATATCGTTTGCTATTATTTATGTGGAGATAAAAATAATTATGATGTGATGAATAATGCCATTTCTTGTAAATGCAACATATGCATATACAATTATACATGTATGTTTGTAAATGCAATAATGACCATTAACATAATGTCAGCATGCAATGTGCTTGGCAGCACATGCACACTGACATTATGTTAATGCTCAGACAATTAAAAACTAGACAAAAAAATCAAATCCCATCACGCTGGTAACAAGATCTCAAAACGTTTAGACATGAAACCAATATTTAAGTGATCCTAATGGTTAATGTTTAAATAGATAGTACCAGCTATACAATTAGCTAGACAAATGGACCATTCTAATGTCTAATGATGCCACGTGCGCAATGAGCACTAGCGTTATGAAAAGCCCTGAGATTTTATGAGGAAATTAGGCTGATTTTAATAGGCAATCATGAGGGCCAAAACAATATACTTTACAACGTCATGAAAATACACATTAAAACAATGAATTTCAGCAAATGTGGGATATCAAAATGCAAAAATTTTTGTTTTGCCAATTTCCATTCAAATCTGAAAATGAGCAAAGAATTATTTTTATCATATTTGATTGATTTCTTAACATTGACGTCCGACTCATTTTGATTACTTGGGTCGCATCATAGGAGGATATGAGCCTCACAGAGACATTCATAAATTTCAGTTTATATCCTGCTGAAGTTTACATTTAATATATTATGTTGTGATATGTTGTTGAATTTCTTTATAGTCACAATGAAATATGAAATGACAAAGTAACTGCTGTCTTGGTAAATCTTAAAAATTAGTAATTAATTAAATCTGTGAGAGCAAAATTATCAAACAAAGTAGGTCTACTTTGTCAAAGATGACTAATCATTCTTCAAGTGGGCAGTGCTCATGTACCGTTAAGTAAACATGCAGAATATAAGTGTGTGCTTACACACTAAATAAACACAGTGTCACACAACCTAGTGTAATTTATAAAAGATTCATTTTCTATCAGGAATTGAAATGGATTTGGGAAACGCTTATTTGTCAACCAGTATATTTTGTTTTGATGAATCTGCTGCGCATAATCACGATTTATGAGGATATCTTTTCCTGTTTTTGCTTAATTCTCGCATTTGACATCACTGCATTTATTTCTGACCAGTGCATAATTACACACAAGTTTGCACTAACGATATTAAAGAGAATGTAACATATGTATTTATTCATAACTTCCACAATAAACATACAACTTCTGTCAAGATGTGTGATCCTGTGGTTAAAAACTTCGTCAGCTGAAGCCCAGATACAATTACAGCAAAAACACATTGAAACAAGAATGGCATGACTAAACAAAGCATCACAAGCCAAATCCATAGAATAAACTGAAAAGGATGCAGCACCACATTCAGAAACAATGTCACCACAACAGGACACCACGAATGTTACAAAAAGACAAATAAATACATACAGACATATGATAGGTGTTCAAATGACAAATATTAGTAAAGCATTGTCTACGCCTGCACAATGTCTCAGTCCTACGCCATGTCAAAAGTCAAGACACAATCCTAAAACTATCTTAGAAACGAACAATAATGCTGACAGAACTTATTAGTCAGCATTAGAAGTCCCAAACAATTGTAATCATGTGTTTCCATTCAGTCTTTAAACACAACAAAGATGATCATTTTTTCTTCTACACCAAGAGTAAATTTTAAAAAATAATTGCCCACAGACACATCTGTAAGATGCAGGTTTCATTAGTTTGACATTGTTCTTTTAAATAGACCAGTCTCTTAAGGCAACTGTAAGTGACAACAATAGCTTGGCAACTTCATTTTCTTAGAGCCTTCATTATGTATGAATGTGTGTCTGACAGGGCATAGTCGATGTACTTGGTCCATACTTTGCATGGTCCATACTTAAGTTCATTAGCAGGCACCAGAAACAGAAATTTTGCATATCTTTCTTACTGGGATTTTAATCCCAGACTTCTGCTGACAATCCAGTATACAATCCACTCCACCAATGTGCGCTTGTACATATGTAAAACTAAATAAATAAACACAGCCCTTTTTACTCCATTGCAAATGCACAATCGAGCAGCTAAATTACCTATACATATGACAGCACATAGTTCTAAGTAGAAATAACGCATAAGAATATTTTAAATCATCAATTATTATCATCACTAAGGAAGTTTGATGTAAAGCCCCCTCAAGGTACGCTACTCAGAAGTACTAAACGCATCTTGATAAGTGTACAGCATCCTGGTAATGAATCCCTTTCTAATGAGTAGGTTCGAGCGTGGAATTTCACAATTACGAGACCATGGCACTTACAACAAAAACCGCTAAAGATGATTCATCCGAATCACTTCAACAGCTGCTGTATCTCAAACACAAGTCACATAGATCTGTGGAACACTACATCACTGTCAAGTGACAGAGCACCTAGTTTAACCATATAACATCATAAAGCACTCCATTATCTTATATTAAAGACAAATATAATAGCACACCAAATGTCAGCTGTTATTGTCAAGCAATGTGCCAATAACACAATACATTACTTAGCATGACTACTAGATAGACACTTATATTTCAAATTAACACCTGTGGTGAAGAGTTCATCAATTAACATGTAAATGCATTTGCTATCATGGTCATTTTTGGTTTTCAATCAAATGCAATAGGTGCTAACATGGTGGCAACACTGGACTGGAGTGCTTGAATGGCATTATTGTACATAGTCTGCATGCCAAACTATCAGTTTCTGGTTGATTTCAATTGCATTCACTAACAAGCAACATGACCGAGAAAAGCCACTGTGACAAAGCGTATGTGTATGTTAACATGTAAAAGAACATTAAAAGCACCCTGCTGGAGGCCCAATAGTCTGCAATGAGTTGTCCATCAACACGTGTGCTACAGAACTATTTACTGAAAGTCACAGAGACAAAGACTTACCTGTTCACATTATATGTCGAGGCCTAGTCAACGTCACTGCATTTACGATGCAATCATCTAAACTAAATTATATTTATAAATTTTCTTCAAATACTAATATTAATTAACACTGGCACTTATTAATAGCTTCACACTTGAGTTTAATCAATAAATAGTAATTCTAGGAAAAGCAAGCGGTTTCAGTGAGGTACTTCCCAATTGTAGTGAATCTTGACATCAACACTAGTGTGAGGTCACCATTTTGAAAGAAATTTATAAGGCAGGTAACAGACTAATTAAGAAGCAACAGGCCTACAGTGGACGATAACAATGTATGTAATCTTCTCGAATATTGTTTACCACAATCGAACTGATGTTGTAAATAATATTGTTGTATACATCAGACACCCCATCATGATATTATTTATACAGCTGATCTTGGTTCTCTCCTTGCTGCTTCTTCTGTCCTTAGCCAATCCTACGCGGATGACCTGCAAGCATATCTGCACTGTTCTGCGCCGGCAGCCATTTCCACTGTTCGAGTCATGAGCCGGGCAATGGAGGCTCTGGAAGCCTGGATGTCATCCAATCGCCTGCGACTCAACTCCTCTAAAACCCAATTTATCTGGTTTGGCACACGCCAACAGCTCGCCAAAATTGACCTGGATGCTATTGCCCAGGAATTCCCTCAGTTTACTTTCTCTTCCTCTGTCCGGGACCTTGGTGTCACTTTGGACCAAGAGCTTACTTTCACGCGGCATATCAACTTGCTATGCCGCAGCTGCTACTACCAATTGCGTCAGCTTAGAGTGGTGCTTCGCTCCTTAACCTTCAACGCTGCCTTAACGCTTATCCACTCTTTCGTTGTCTCACGTTTAGACTATTGCAGCGCCCTCTATGTGGGTCTTCCGGTGACTCGGGTTGGGTGCTTGGACAGGGTCTTGCGCTCTGCGGCACGCCTTGTCGGTCGCATCCCAAAATTCGGCCATGTCACTGACTATATGCGGGATGTCTTGCACTGGCTCCCTTTCTCACAAAGGGTCACTTACCGAATATCTTCCTTGGTTTGGCGCTGTCTTTCGGGTGTGGCCCCTGTCTATTTACAGGAGCTCTGTTGCTCCACCCTGAGCGTCCAGCGCCGTGGCTCTCTCCGCTCTTCTAAGCAGGCTGAGCTTCTTGTCCCCCGGTCGCGCACTTCTATTGCGCAGCGCCGTGCCTTTTCTGTTGTTGGCCCTGCAACCTGGAATGGGCTCCCTGTGGAACTACGTCTAATGCCTCGTGCCTTTGAGACTACGTTCTACTCTGCTCTTAAGACTGTTCTCTTTAGCCGTGGTTGGGTCGGGAGCGCTTCTGAGTAGATTTCTTGAAGAGGCGCTATATAAATGCCTGAAATGAATGAATGAATGAATGAATGAAAAACGCTAGATCCTAAAGTAAGAGGGCGGTATGAAATTTGATGCCACTATAAAATACATAATTACTTGCACACTTACCTTCTTCTTTATTTCCGTACACAAAACAATGATTACCAGATTAGTAGCAGTCAAATGAAGACAATAATTGCTAACCTTCGATGTGTACGATGTGTTCTCTGATCTGCTGCTGTAGAATCAGATTTGGGATAGTGTCCGTCAGGTCGTAAAGCGCGTAGATGCTTGGATGAACACTCTCAAAACGTTGGATCTCCTGTTGGATGAGCCTCGCATTAGTGTGGTACGGATTGTTCTGAAGTCGTTGATTCATCATCATTGTGTAATCGTTTTATTTCGTGAAATAAACACCATAATCCGTCTACAAATCGCTACTCTTGTCTGCCGACTTCAATGAATAAACACCATCGGTGACTACATATTCCGTCCGAATAATACTGAGCTGTTCACAAATGACGTAATTTGGTGCCTAAAGCGCCACCTCGTAATAGCAGTCGTGCGATTTCTACAGCAGCCAATGACAGCAGCAGCAACCAAAAGGCGATATCACGGGAACCAGCTTAATCGCATGCGCTTAGTCAAAAGTGAAAGTGCTGCCAGTAAAGCTTTTTCAATTCAAAGCATGTTATTCTGCGTAATAATATTATAGGCCTACAGACGTCAACTGCGTCGGATGAGTGAATATAAGCCTAGGCCTATAGCCTAATATAAAAACAGTATTCCTTAGGCTATTGAGCAATCCGGTTAACGGTGTAGGCTATAGCTATCCAACACGTACTGTAGGCTACAATTAGTCCTATGCAATTGAGACAATTCACAAGAACGCAAATGAAAGAATCTTAACCACTAACAGAACATACAGCCTGCAATACGCGGCGCTAACAGGCCTATAGACCTATATATATATATATATATATATATATATATATATATATATATAATAGGCCTGTCAACCTACAATTAGCCTCTAATTAAAGCACGCCCGCTACGGAGCTCAAACTCTGGTCCATTGATCTCCATGCCAGTGTGTTATCCAGTGCGTGCCGTCATATTAAACGTCATAATAATTATTAGGCCCTATCAGGTGTTTGCCAGTTGAAAACCATGACCTTGCAATGAGTGTGTTATATCCATAGAGATGTATTATATATAATATAACGCTAGAGGGAATATCACGCCGCCATATTGGTTTGTTTGTATGTGCACTTGTTATAGCGCCCCTTCAAGCTCTCTTACTCAGAGGCGCTCCCGATGCAGAGCGGACACTGCATCGGAGTTTCACGCCGAAGCGCTGAGCAATTGTGAGTGAAGAACTTGCCCAAGGTCCTAATTACGCGGCGAGGTGGATTCGAACCTCGGACCTTCCGGCTCCAAGGCAACGACGCCACCACTACACCACCGCGCCTCACACAGGTGTGGTGTCGCTGTGTAATCGTGCCGACCAATCAAATCACGTCTAATCGACAGTAATCGTGCCGACCAATCACAGTCTTACACCTTCGATCAGCTGGAAAAGTAAATAATTTTAAAACTAACATGGATGTGACGCCACTGGCGTGATTTCCGTTAATATAAGTTATATATAACTATAAGGTCGTTGATGACTTCACATTTCCATGCAGAGGAGATAGGCCATACTCTCTCTAGCCTAGGCCTATATATTTTATATATATAGCGTACATCTCAATGGTTATATCCAAATCCAATGCGCTAGGCTACTGGGCCCCAGATCGATCTCCTGCTACACATTGTAGAATTGCTGCAGCGTCTTTAGTTTCTTATTAAGATTTGGACTTGCATGCATGATCGAGTTCAGCCTATCTGCAACGAGTGTAAAGGGGGGTGTTTAGGATAGGGAGGGGAGGGTCTTTTCTGCCACAGCAACGCGTGGCCGGGTACAGCTAGTATAGGCTATAAATATTATATCTTTCGCTTCTTCACGCGTGAATTTCACGAAATTTTAACAGTCACTGTTATAGTTATAAGAGTAAGACTGATCAGGCCATAGGCTCCCTACTTCAGTTGCAGAGAAATAACAGGTTTCGGCCCGCTCTTGTCATAATTTTTATGGAAGTGTAGCATAATATGCTATAGGAATATATAGGTACAGGTGTGCAGTGGCGTAACAACCATGTAACGAAGGTGGACAAAATCCACGGGCCCCCGAGACCCAAAGGGCCCCCAAGCTTAATATTAGTAACAAAAGTTTCATGTACTTTTCCCGTTTTATAGTTAGTTTCAGATTGTTGAGTCTGACCACATGTAGGCCTATAGCCTGGATACGAAGGATATGATAATTTGATAAATGATACGCATGTGTGGTGTCTGTCGAAACTCTATGGGTCATCGGATGTGAGAGCATTTGACCCGTAGTAGACATCAACACTTAGTTGTACGTTAGGGTATACGTTCATCATTGGAGGCCATGGGTTCATCCTAGTGCCCGACCAGAGGTGCGTACATCACTTAAAAAATGGTCCTTATTGGAACAGTCAATTCCAGCGCCAAGGAATTATGCTTGAAATAATATCTGCTTTCTTTTCCGCTCCCTCTGTCTGTGTGTGTCGGTCTATCTGTCTGTCTCTCTCTGTGTGTCAGACACGCACAGAGAGAGATAGGACGCTAGGTCTGTCTGTGTTTCACTGTCTGTCTTTCTCTCACTCTCTCTCTCTCTCTCGCTCTCTGTGTGCGTGCAATGTGTGCCTGTCTTTGTCCGTGTCTCTGTCGATGTCTCTATACGAGCCAAGTGTTGAAGTGACTGATACACTGCACATTGCAATGTTCATTCCTTCGCGCTCATAATAACAGTCACTGCATTCATTCATTTACTTTTATCTGGATCATCACTATATTGCGGTGCCTAAACGAAAATAATCATCATAATTATAAGATGATTAGGCTACCATGAAACGCACATACAGTTCTGGCAGTCAGAAACGGCAGAGAAAAATGGAAAAATTGAGGCTGCTCTGGTCGGCACTCCTCCATCAATTCGTTTTTTAAGATACAAGTTCTTAATGCGATATACCGGCAGCTGCAGCTATTTCGGAGATTGCAGAGGAGGAAGTAGATGTTATTCCAATTTGTTGCGAAGTGCCAACAACTTCCAAGGAGAAAAGACATTACCATAGGTGAGGAAAGTGACATTGCCTCCAGTTCTTCTAGGTCAGACTGTGACTTATTTAACCTGGACCGATCTTTCCCAACTGATCAAAAACTTTCTTGGACATACTGAAACTCATACTGAGCTGTAACATCACGTCGTCAATACCTGAATTGGCTACTGCCTGTGTGATCTTTGTCACCCTCCCTGGCCTCCCAGTCACCGTCGCCAGTGCGGAGCGAACAGTATAAGGCTAGAAAAGCCAAATTCACGAAGTAACTCTACGAAGGACTACAGACCACAGTGAGTCTACATTACAGACACGTGTTGTATGCATGGACCTTTGTATGGTGTGTGTGTATATATATAGGCCTATAATTATATTTAGCCTATAATATATCTGGTGTGCATGCGTTCGTGTGTGTATTATATAGGCCTAACAGGCGCTCTTGTTTTAAAATAGCCATCTCATTGTTAGGCCTATCCATCGTCTGTGAACTCGGTCGATTTGCATGGCTAGGCCTATATATATATATATATATATATATAGAGAGAGAGAGAGAGAGAGAGAGAGAGAGAGAGAGAGAGAGAGAGAGAGAGAGAGAGAGAGAGAGAGAGAGAGAGAGAGAGAGAGAGAGAGAGAGAGAGAGAGAGAGAGAGAGAGAGAGAGAGAGAGAGAGAGAGAGAGAGAGACCTAAGGTCACATTTTGTATAGGCAACCATGGCAGACCTGCGCAGTAGCTTTTGTAAACAGCAGAAATATAATTAGGCCTATAGCGCAACATGTAGTTGAAAAATTCCAGAAGCTTCTCCTATAGGCTAGATCTTGGCCACTTCATTTCCATCCAAATTATTCAGATTCAGTTAACATTGTGGTTAACTAAACACAGGCCATAAATGCCTATATATATATATATATATACATGCGGACATGGACCTACCTCTTTAAGTCTATAGGTCTATTTTCTCTTGATTCGAAGTTGGAACCATGGTGTAAGAGAGCATGGCCGTTGCAGTGCAAGGTGTACGCCCTTTGGATGCAGTACACATACTACACATAATTATGTGTCTAATAATGATTCGCTAGATGGCGATGGCGGCGAATTACGACGGACCTCTTCCTGCAGTCGACGGTAAGCCTACTGCAGGAAGTTCATGATTGTAAATTATTGTAAGCCTATAACACATTATGATAATTATGAGGACAGAAACCAGGATTGAGCGTAGGGCGGCCTACTTTATGTGATGGTCGTGGAACCCCCGTCATGGATGGATGAACAGGTTGCAAGGGCGGATACAGAAACTTTGGACGGGGGGGCCAAAAATTCTTGACTTCTTGGCTCTGGAGAAAAACAATCGCATCCACCAAAAAAGTTGATGACCTTTTGTTTAGTCATCCGGCCAATTTTTTGGGAAAATCATACCATTTCAGCAGCCACTGAAACCAAATGGGGGGTGGGGCCACGATACATGGGCATTTCTAAATGGGGGGCCATGGCCGGATTGGCCCCCCTGGATCCACCCTTGACAGGTTGAAGAATTAAGAGAACGGTTGACTGACTTTCGAGAGGTAGAAAACGCTTTCAAACAAGACGTACACGTGCAGTCTATGTATTGGCAATAGAGGGGGAAGACAGACAGACAGACAGACAGACAGACAGACAGACAGACAGACAGACAGACAGACAGACAGACAGACAGACAGACAGACAGACAGACAGACAGACAGACAGACAGACAGACAGACAGACAGACAGACAGACAGACAGACAGACAGACAGACAGACAGACAGACAGACAGACAGACAGACAGACAGACAGACAGACAGACAGACAGACAGAGACAAACAGGAAGGGGGACGGAGGGAGGTAATGAGACAGCGATAGACGGACGGACAGATAGATAGACAGACAGAGAGACAGAGGGACAGACAAACAGACATACAGATAGATAGACATGCAGACAGACAGATACAGACTGTCAGACACAGACAGAAGGACAGACACAGACAGAGGGATATACATTGAAAGGGGTTGGGGCAGGGGCTGGGCAGGGGCAGAGGCACGGGCGCATGCAGTAGCACAGGCACGACTTTATATTTAGCTTGTGCTTAATGCCTTATTATCGATCGATAATTACAAGAGTAGCAGCTGTTGAATTTGTTCATGTTTAGCAGAATTTGTGGCGATGCTTCTCTCGGCAGCTGAGATATTTTGCATTGAGAATTGGAAATTGTCAGGAACGTTTCTCTCTAATAATGAAGGCATTAATACATATTCGCTGCAACAGAAACAACAGCAGCAACAACAACAAAAAATTAATAATAATAATAATAATAATAATAATAATAATAATAATAATAATAATAATAATAATAATAATAATAATAGTGCCATGTATCATGTATGTAGACTGTAGAGAAACGCGGAACGCACATGAAATCGGAATTCCCGCTAGGCCTACCGTCACCACCTTAATGACCAAATAAAATTGTAAGAATTTGTGAAATTAGGCATGCTGCAGATCGAGTGTAAGACTCGGCCCAGGCAGATTATAATCGATTGGATGGGAAGTCAGATCAGAATGGCGAGAGAAGATCAATCTAGTGAAGACTGTTTTGGCCATCATGCAAAAAATATATGCGGGTCTCCATGCATGGCCTCTAATTCCACTTTCATAATTTCTGGCAAGTTGCTCTAGGCCTACTAGTAATTTCGCTTCAGCCACCAGTTCTGTACCCGTCTAACTTCCCCATATTTACATTCTCCATCTTCACGTCTCTGTCCCTATCTCTGTCTCTCTGTCTCTCTGTCACTGTCTCTATCTCTGTCTCTCTGTATCTCTGTCACTGTCTCTCTCTCTCTGTATCTGTCTGTCTCTCCTTCTCTTTCTGTCTCTGTCTCTGTCTGTCTGTCTGTCTCTCTCTCTCGCCATAATTAAAAAGCTTCTAATAACTGATTGGCTCGATGACAGTTCGACACGGTTAAGGGACCGCCCATAAATGACGTCACGCACCTAGGGGTCACAGTTGTGACGATAATGTGACGGTCCAATACTATAGATGACATATGATTTTTTTGTGTTGACGCGTGACTATGGGTAGTGGCGCGGTGGGGAGGGGTAAAAATCGTTCCAAATTGCGTGACGTTATTTATAGACGGCCACTAACTTTAGGATCGTGGCTTTGAGCAAGATTAGGCCTATATTCCGCATAGTCTCTCTCTATTCCTCTGCAAGTTACTGTTAACTTCAAGTGCTCTAGTCATACGTGTACGTGTCATGATATAAAAATTATAGCTAGCCTATGCCGTTAATTAAACTTAATAGTCCTGTGTCATGAGGACATATTACGTGCAACTCTACCATTTTCAATGCAGTTGGCATGCAAAGCTTCACTTCAGACCATTGATGTTTTCGTCGACATCACGGAAACCTATTCCACACACACACACACACACACACACACACACACACACACACACACACACACACACACACACACACACACACACACACACACACACACACACACCAGCACACTGCAGCGGTTGGCTCCGTCTTTCGCGAAGGTAGTAGGCTAATCTTGTTCGTGACTGCTGAAAGTAGCGTTTGCATTGCTACACGCTTAGTAGGCCTATAGTATTACAATGAGACATAAATAGTATACTTAAGCAAGTTCAATGCCTCGTGTTAGCATTAAAAATAGATAGGTGGATCGATATATAGGCCTATTAAATGCTGACAATGAAAGACAGTTGAACATTCATAATTATAATTATCCCTAGCTCAATATTCGATAAATTTGCTATTTGAATAGCCTACTTATTTTTTTATTATCTATTTAGCATAATTTATTATTTATTTCTAATTTGGATGGGCTGTTGGCTAATCTGTGTTTTTTATTTCTCGGGAAACATTATGCCAATATTTTGTCATTAAGAGCAGGTGCGAGTTAGCACAAAATATATAAACAACTGCTGTGTCATAATTAATGAGACATCGTCGTCTCAGTTGGTTTTAAAAGCAGCCATCATCATCAGTTGCATGGTCAGATCCACAGGAAAACCGATCGAGTGAACTACAAAGCGATAGAGACATAATTATTAAGAAACGATAATTCACTATGGATAGACTTGAACTTACGAGTGCAATCGTTTATGTCCTTCTAGTTAGCGAGAACATTCTTTGTTGCTGGTCGTCAGCGGATAACAAGGTTCCTGCAGGGATTACAAGCGATCAAAGAAGAAGTTTCAGCGCAATGTTGGCGAGACCAGGTGACATCAACGTCGGTCTGATCGTTGAGATGACCGAGTACGATGCGACGACTCAACGATGCGGAACGGTTCCGTTTCCATTCGGATGCACCGAAGTGGAAATGGTCATCTACGTTCTGGATAAGATCAACGGACGCTCGGATCTCCTGCCGAACATCACACTCGGATTCGTCAACGTCGACGGATGCTTCAACGACATGAAGAGTCTCGAGATGGTCATGTACTTCATCAGCAACAACAACGACGATGATGATGATGACCAAGACACATGCTCGGAGGAGGATGCTACTTCCGACGTCGATATCGTCCAGGTTCTCTCACCCAACCGAATATCCGACGAACTCAAGCATTACAGGGTGATTGGAGTCATTGGACCGGCCACCAGTCGGGCGGCCACGGCGGTCTCACCTCTGCTGAGCGTCAACAAGATACCAAACATTGGGACTTTCGCGACGAGCGATGAATTGAGCGACAAGAGTCGTTATGAATACTTCATGCGATTGGTTGCCACGAATAGATACCAGGTGCTGGCGCTGTTAGGAGTCGTCAGATACTTCAGATGGACCTACGTTTCGGTCGTATACACGGAGGGATCGTATGGAGAGAATGGTATCAAACAGATCGAGGATTTCCTCAGCGGTGATGCATCTGATTACGGGATATGCATCGCTGT
Source organism: Lumbricus rubellus (assembly GCA_945859605.1). Classification (NCBI taxonomy): domain Eukaryota; kingdom Metazoa; phylum Annelida; class Clitellata; order Crassiclitellata; family Lumbricidae; genus Lumbricus; species Lumbricus rubellus. The sequence goes on along the minus strand of OX243811.1, from coordinate 16,560,559 downwards.
TGCTATCAGGATATCATCGCTGGCTGATTACGCTGAATACGACAGAATCGCGAATGAACTAATTGACAATGAAAATGCAAGGGTTGTCATTGCGCTGATCGAAAGCGTACCTATCATGCAGACCGTGTTGGACGCAATCCACAGGAAGAGGGAGATTGGTACTTTCATTTGGATTGGAACTGATGGGATGGATCTATGGGATGATAAACCAGTCAGCACATGGAACGACGATATGTTGGAAGGAGCTTTATACGTGGAACATCCATTCTACCCGATGCCAGATTTCGAAGACTTTCTTAGGACGGTTACTCCAGCGACCAGCCAGGATAACGCGTGGATTCTGAAGCTGTGGGAACTTAAATACCAGTGTACGTTCAGTGACATCTTCAACGATACCGGTACACATAATAAACCGTGTAGTATGAATCTAACCCTCGACTCTACGATCTGTCCTCTCATTCCTTCGATATACAATCGCATTCACGATGCACTCTTCGTATATGCACGTGCTTTGCATGACTACATTTCAGACGAATGTCCAGAGGGATTCGTGGAGAAGGAAATGCTGAAGGACTGCATTCACGGAGACGTTTTGCTGGAAAGGATAAAGACTTCGTCGTTTGAAGGGGTTCTTGGGAGAATTGAATTCAACAAAAACGGAGATTTCATGGAAAATCTACACGTTAGGCAGTACTATCTGTCAGAGAATAACATTCGTCGGTCGAAAATTGTTGGTTTGTGGAATGCAACTAGTTACGAGCTGTCTATCGATGAATCGGAGATTGAATGGCAATTGTTTTACAAGAACCACACCACAGCAGTGGACACAAACCATCCGCCTGTGTCAGTATGCAGTCATCCGTGTCTTGATAATCAGTACACGGTACAACAATCTCAGCCGTGTTGTTGGATCTGTGGAAAATGCCGCAATAACGAAATCATCCTTCAGAACAGAACCGGTTGTCAGTCGTGTCCGATGTTCACATGGCCGGATGAAGAGACAGACACCGAATGCAAGTCGATAGATCCAATGTATCTTCGCTATTCAGACGTTCTATCGATATGTCTTCTCTGTCTCACAGTCATCGTCGGTCTCTGCGCAATCATCTGCGCTGCCGTGTTTCTCGTGAGGAGGGACAGCAAGCTGGTGAAGGCGCACAGCATTCATCTGAGTCTTGTCATCCTCGTCGGAACATTGCTCGTCTGCGCCGCTGTTATCGTCTTCGTCGTCCCTGCGAACACGGCCAACTGCATCTGCATCGTCAGATATGTCGGCTTCCACTTCGGCATCTGCGTCGTTTACACGCCGCTGCTGGTGAAGAACATTCGCATCTACAGAATATTTGCGTCTGGGAAGAAGGGCGTTCGAGCACCGAGATACATCTCTGCACAATCACAGATCGTGTTCGTTGTAATGCTACTTGCAGTTCAGGTTGGTAGGCCTACTCATTATAGCGATTTAACCTAAACCGTGTGTTAACAACATCTGCTGTTAATTGGCGCTAACGAAATGGGTGTTGAATAAGATCAGAGCTCTGACTATACTGTACTTTGATCATAGATTAGTTGGCCAAATTTTCTGGCAAACGGAGCCTATAGACAGACAGTAGTAAAAATGAGGAAGGATTAATAAAAATTGAAATTCAACGATTTTCTTCATTAGCATCGTATAGGCCTATAATAATAATTAATTAATTATTTAGGGCCCGTATGAAAAAACATGAGCAGCTTAAACGGTTATATGTTGACATTGTACGATAATTATGTGACTATATTTTCTCAACAGGTGGTTTTGGTGTTGATATCGGAACTCTATTCGGCCGCAAAGCTGAGTCTAAGGATGCCGAGTGTTTTCAACAAGTACGTGGAACTGTACTGCGACAAGTCGACCATCTGGTTCCTCATTCCTCTCGCCTACAACATCCTCATCATGATCCTATGCGCCTGGATTGGATTCTCAACGAGGAAACTGCCGGACAACTTCAACGAATCCTGGTTCATATTCATCTCAGTTGCTACTACCTTATTTTCCTGGGTCGTCTTCATCCCCGCATACTTCACGGTGGCAAACGTCTACCTGCAGTCGGCCATCTTGGGATTCGCTCTGATGCTCATTAGTATCGTCACGCTCATCTGCCAATACTTGCCCGTTCTTTATGCTCTTGCCTTTGTACCTACCGATAAAGTAATAACTACTAAAACAATTCACACAAATGCAACGTTGCCTGCCCTTAATGCAATAGGACCGAGCAGTTCTGATGGATAATTAAATTAGTTGGTGGCTTTGCTTTGGCACCGCCGGTTCCCAGTAACTGCGGAAGAGGAATGGTGCACAACAAGAAACGTCACCTTGTTCTTTACACGTGGACACTGTACATAGTACTAACACATCTAAACACTGTAGGCCTACAGTGTACAATGCTGTACATAGTTGTAAAACATTTCATAAAACGAGTAATTGTAGGCTATAGACTATAATCACAATGGAATTACATCATGAAATAAATATAGAATAAGTAAATAAGTCAGTCAAAGATCGAGGCGAAACATAATTAAGTTGGAGAATATCAGCATGTTTAGTGCAACAAACTAGCTGCAGATAATTCGTTTGCTAATTATGATTTCGTACTTTCTTCTTCCGCATCAGAATAATTTACAATTTTATTACTGTTTTCGTGTAATTGCAACTTTGAAACACATCCTGTTAAAATCAAGGCTGCAGTCGAGGACAGCAACAGACCGGTATAAATAGAATTGGCAACCACCTGTGATTAATTAATCTACTGGAGACAATGGCAAGAAGTACGTAAGGTAGGCTGCGGAGTCTGACGGCGCCTGCCACTTCCTTCGTGGCTTCTCGTGCATGCTGCTATGATGATGACTGAACCGGTGACGTATTATACATTAACGACATTCTCGGATCTCTTTTCATACGACCTCGTAAGTGCACAAGCAGCAGCGCCACCTTCAGGACTGGGTTAACAAAATAATGTGGTGACCATGTTCAGTAAAACTGTGGTAACCACAGTCTATTAAAACTAAATGAAAAGGACGCTTGAAACGTGTGCATTCAACGACGGAATTTTAAACAAATTTTAAATAGACCGGTTGTAAATAAATGTAGAGTTTTACAAGTCGCCCATAAAAGAAGGCATGCTATGATTCCATGAAAGAAACGCCTTGCATTGCAATATACCTGGTATGTCTCCTGCAACAATCTGTATAGTTTGTAAAAATACCACTAGGCTTAACCTACCTATAGCCTGCAGAGGGGTCAAGATCCGAGTCAGACAAGCAGAGTCTGACGGCTTATAAGTATATAGACCTAGGCCTATAGGACCTATATATGCTGATGTTTAGGGTTGAAATGGCGAAGGAGGTGAAGGGAAAGAAGAGGAATCAAGATAGGAAGTTTGTGAAAAGCAATGTTTCCAGTTTTGAGTGAAGACATGTAGAGAGATTGCAATGGGTAGCTAGGGTTTGAGTGAGTGCGTAGAACGAACCAGATAGTCATTTTAAAATTGGGGAGATTGTTCCAAAAAGTATGGAACAGCTATGGCTAGGGAGCGATTTGCAAATTTGAATAGCCTAATGTAGGGTGGACGAGGAACTGGTTGATCGGAACGGTTGAACGGTGAACAACTGACAGAGAGATAGGCCATCTGGGAAGAATGCAGTATGTTGTAGGTGGCTTCGTATTCTATTCTTTCGGGAAGTTTGAGCCAATAAAGTGTTTTGAGGACAGCATTGATGATGTGGCTGTGTTTTAGGCTTATTGTGAGTGTAACGAGACCTTAATCCACGCTATGATATAATGGTTTAGTGGACTTATTTCTCAGACCTCAGAGCAGAGATCATGTTACTCTTTCGCAGAAGGTATTTCTTTTCATAGAAAGTATGTAAACACCCTAAATGTCACACAATAAACAAGACATTGGTTAAATAAGAAAGTATAATAAAATATTGAATGTTAATACATATCAATGTGTACAACTATAGGTTCATTTATCTAGGGGAATTATGGAATTGTCAAATTCAATTTAAGTCCTATCAATTACTTAGACCAGCACTAATTAAGATACTTTTAAAGGATATATTTCTTATATCTACCCTCCCGCAGCTTGGTCGTCGTTCACCACTGGCTGGAATTCTTCCTCCTCTCACCAGTCGCTATTTCCATGTCGGTAGTTGCTTTCTTTGCGTAAAAATCGGCGTCGTGTTTATTTTCTTGGCTGACGTTAATCTTCACGTTACCGTATTACATCCAACGTTCGCAGATATCATCCATTTATCGTTCCACGTAAGATTCGTTGATTTATCATAATTTCTTAACAACGCGAACAGTAGGCCTACATCCGTAGATCCGAGTTGTCTATGAGCTCCGAATGTTACGGAAAAACCTTTCCGCTCGCTATCGTCCAATAATATCTCAACAATTCATAACGGGCCCTTCATCGTCGGCCATTAACGCCGTCCTCTCCAAATCAGAAGTGCTCACCGCGCATGCCCCGCAGACGACAGATGACATCACGTTGCTATAGACCGCCATGACCTTCCCGCTAGATTAATATTTTGTCCCTAAGTGCTGGCTCTAGCGCTGGTCAAATAATTAACAAACAACGCAATAATTCTAGCTTGAATTAAAACTAGGGCCTTTCCCTAACTTAACAAGTGTAATTAAAAATCAGCAACACATATCAGGGTAAGAACGTATGGATGGGACTAAGGATATCGTTACAACAAGCCCCCACAAACTAAAATTTGCTACAAATTTTCTTTTCAATATCCTTATCAAAGCTATCCATACTTCTTATAACATTGCTATTTATTAGTCATCTATACTAACTCTTAAACTAGCTATAGCTACTTAATTATGCAACATTCTATTCAACAACAACATTTAATAGATCTATTATGATATTTCAAATTGTCTCACCTTTACCTTATCTATACTTTTAATTTACATTACATTTACACTGATTCTCTTATCTATATTTCTTATTCTACTTACTCTAATCCTCGGCTTAAATAATCAGCCACTACATTGTCACTGCCTTTGAGGTATCTAACTCTAAAGCTGTAGTTCTGAAGCACTAGGTATTAGCGCATCACTCTAGCATTTTTTTATGCTACTAGTCTTTAAGTATTACAGTCCTAAGTCATTAGTCTCTACACTAAATTAGTTGGCCATAATTATAAGTAGCGCCGTAGCGGTCAAACTGTCGAGCTTCTCCAAACCATCACCAGGCCCTTTTATAATTAATTTAAAGTCTACTTATTATATATGTCACCATCTCAACACCAACCTATCATCATTCCATCTATGTAACAACATTAGTGTCTGATCACAAAACATAGTATATCATCTTATCTTTACTGTGTTTTTTTTAAATCACAGAACTGACCTCCTTATTTATCCAAGTGATTTAGCAACACACTCAGATACTATGTTCCAATTAATCTAATCCTAGTCCTTAACTACTACCTCACTTGATCCTATTATTCACCTTAAGATTCAATACAAATTCCAAAACAGCTTTAAATAAGAGCTCAGCTTAATCTCATATTGTAACATATTTACATTTCTACTCAATTAACTATTCTACACATGTTACTGTAATCTATTATTTGTAGAACCTTTCCTCATATCTTGACAGTTCATGCTGTCTACATATAACATATCATCTCTTTTCACCTTCTTGTGCAAGTTTAAAATCGTGCCATTTCTTTCTTCAAATTCACTTGTGTGCGTCTCATCAAAACTCATTACCCCTGTCTCTCCATTTGGTACCCACTTATCATCTTCTACCTTACACTTAGGAAAAGACCATTCCCTGTCATTCCCTAACCTACTTTTCCATCTATTCACATCATTGTAACATTCACAACACTTATTCTGTCTTCTTCTATACTCATCATCTGGTTTCCTTCTGTACTCTTGTCTATTGTTCCAATATTTTCTACTACTTCCAATCTCATATTTTCTACCTCTACCTTTCCAATTACCTCTATTTGTGTCACTCATATTCCACTTTACATTTCTCCTATCCACATACGGATTCTTTCCGCATTCGGCATATTTCCATTCCTGGGCTCTCCTATACTGGTTCTCACTTTGTTTATTTCTGTTATCTTTATCTCTCCAGTCTACTCCTTCCTTCCAACATTCACTCGGATCTACACAACTGTTATTTAACTCACTCATTCCGCCTGTGATTAAATATCTATTATGTGTTTCTACTAATCTCAGTGGTTTATTTCTTACACTCTTCTGCGTTGCCTCGTCATCCATTTGCAATGCAATAGCCTCTTCAGGTTTAATTTTTAAATCCGGTAGGATTGGTCCTTTCAACTGTCTTTCTTTTCGCTCTTTAATACCTTTGTCATGTGCACGTGTATTGTACGCAGCTAATATTTCTTCCGCAGGTATCTCCGCCTTTGACTGCTCTGTTACATTGGCCCTTGATACAGTGTTCAGATTACCTTCTTCCTTTTCATCAAGTATATTATATCCACTATTTTGTGTCGTATCTTCTTTGAACGTCACTCTTTTATGCACTGTCTTCTTACCGTCACCAGTGATCAACTCTCTGCTAGCCCCACCGCTTGTGGCAACACTCTCGTAGGTGTTTACTCCAACGTCCTTGACCCTGACTCTATTCTTATACTCAATCTTTATTGGTTTCTTCTCGTATAAACCTGGATTTATTATTAGTTCCTTGACCAAGTTCTCTATCACTAAAGCCTCTGCTTTCCCTTCAAACTCTTCACTCTTAATGTCAATTAGAGCGGTTGGGTATTTTTCCGTGGTTCCATTCGCAAATCTGCAAACCATTTTGCGTCCGGTATATTGGTAAGGTTTCTCCAAACCTTTCCTGATAGCAACACATGTGGCGCCTGAATCATGTAATGCGTTCACCTTTTCCCCATTTACTAACACTGAACTCGTATAGGCACTCAGACCTTCCTCTCCTTCAGCTACAAAGCAAGATATGGTGACTTCATGTTCCACATCTTCCTCTCCTCTATCTTCAACACATTGCATGGTGGCGACAGTATGTGACCTTGCGCCCTGTCCAATTTTATCGCATTTGGCTGAATAGTGAAAAGAAGATCCACACTTAAAGCAACCTCCTCTTCGATTTTCTCCACCAGCTTCACTCCGTTTACTGTTCCTAAAATCCCATTCATTATTGAACCGACCCTTATCCTTGTAACTGTCCTGTTCCTTGACCCTGTTCCGTCCGAGACTACTACTTCGACTTTCACCATTAGACCTATTTCTTGTGAACTCTCTAGATCGACCATCAGGTTCAGTGTCTCTTTTCTCATGACTGACTGACCACTTCTCGCTAATTTCTCTAGCTTCAACATAATTCTGTGCTTGTTCCAGCAGTGTTTCTAATTCTAACTTTCCCTTCTCTTTGAGAAAACACCTCATTTCGTCATCACAAGTCACTAAAAACTGGTCACGCAACACCAGTGTTTCCAGTCCTTTGTAGTCATTCTTGAATCCCGCCATTGCCAACCATTGCCTCAGATATCGTTTTAATCTCTCAACATACTGAATCACGGTTTCATCCGTGTCACGCTTAGACAATCGAAATTTCTTTCTGTAACCATTTTCTGTCAGCTGGAATCGTTTCAACAGCTCTTCCTTCAATTTCTTGTAGTCTTGTGCCTGTTCTACATCAAGCCTCTCGAAAACTTGTAATGCTTTCCCGTCTAGCGATTTTACTAGGGTTAATGCCCACATTCTTTCTGGAACCTCATATGCCATGCAGGTTCTCTCGAATCGTAATAGATAAGCATCAAGACAATCTCTGTCTTCATTAAATACTGGCATCTTCACATTCTTGGCATTATTACTTTGTCCACTGATTTCCGTGTTATAACCATTTCCAATCCGATCGTTCCTATCGCTTTGTCGCCTATCTTGTTCCATTCTTATTTCAAGTTCTTTGAGTTTAATCACTTTCTGATTGTCGAGTTCAATCCGTTTCAGATTGAGATTGGCTTCTCTTTCATCAGAAATCCTCTTGTCTTCTCGTTCTCGTTCTCGTTCTTCAGAAATCCTCTTCTCTTCTCGTTCTGCAGAAATCCTCTTGTCTTCTCGCTCTTCATTACGAATTCTCTCAGCTATTTCGTCCTGTCTTCGTTCTCGTTCTCGTTCAGAAATTAATTTTTTTTCCTCGTAATCAGCTAGTAATTCTGCCTGTTTCAAGGCCTTATTTTCCGCTTGCCTCTCACTGACAAACTCTCTCAGTTCTTGCCCTTCATAACCAAGATCTGATCCAACCTTAACCCACTTAGAATATTCGGCGGCCATTCCTAAAAGTCCAATTATTTTATAGGCTGAAAGGCGCTATAATAATTTTAAAGACACTATTTAAGTTTCAGCGGTAAATGACTTTTACCTTAGACCTAACCTCTTTGTCAGCTAATAACAGTCAGTGTATTAATACTACCAATGACCTTACCTCACTTCAATAGTTTTACTAATGAACGTCAGCTATTCAAAATCAACTACATCACACCTTATTAACAGTCAAACAACACGTTGTCTCTAGTGCAATCAAGTCCAAACTAATTACTATTGTCACTAAAATTCACAATATAATATATCTTAGATCCCTTAGACTCACAATTTAAAAAAATTGTTTTATATCCTACGGACGAGCATCCCAGTTTTGTAACGAGACCTTAATCCACGCTATGATATAATGGTTTAGTGGACTTATTTCTCAGACCTCAGAGCAGAGATCATGTTACTCTTTCGCAGAAGGTATTTCTTTTCATAGAAAGTATGTAAACACCCTAAATGTCACACAATAAACAAGACATTGGTTAAATAAGAAAGTATAATAAAATATTGAATGTTAATACATATCAATGTGTACAACTATAGGTTCATTTATCTAGGGGAATTATGGAATTGTCAAATTCAATTTAAGTCCTATCAATTACTTAGACCAGCACTAATTAAGATACTTTTAAAGGATATATTTCTTATATCTACCCTCCCGCAGCTTGGTCGTCGTTCACCACTGGCTGGAATTCTTCCTCCTCTCACCAGTCGCTATTTCCATGTCGGTAGTTGCTTTCTTTGCGTAAAAATCGGCGTCGTGTTTATTTTCTTGGCTGACGTTAATCTTCACGTTACCGTATTACATCCAACGTTCGCAGATATCATCCATTTATCGTTCCACGTAAGATTCGTTGATTTATCATAATTTCTTAACAACGCGAACAGTACATCCGTAGATCCGAGTTGTCTATGAGCTCCGAATGTTACGGAAAAACCTTTCCGCTCGCTATCGTCCAATAATATCTCAACAATTCATAACGGGCCCTTCATCGTCGGCCATTAACGCCGTCCTCTCCAAATCAGAAGTGCTCACCGCGCATGCCCCGCAGACGACAGATGACATCACGTTGCTATAGACCGCCATGACCTTCCCGCTAGATTAATATTTTGTCCCTAAGTGCTGGCTCTAGCGCTGGTCAAATAATTAACAAACAACGCAATAATTCTAGCTTGAATTAAAACTAGGGCCTTTCCCTAACTTAACAAGTGTAATTAAAAATCAGCAACACATATCAGGGTAAGAACGTATGGATGGGACTAAGGATATCGTTACAGTGAGTATTGGTGATAGCAGGGGTGAGAGCACGCTTTCTTAATTGCTGGTAGTTTTTTCAGTAAATATCTATCCTGAGGAAAAGAGCACTACAGTAATCTGGTTTGGCATGAACCAGGCCTACAGATGTGGCGATAATAGATGCAATTTTAGTAAATGTCTTTAGTCTATAAGATCATTGTTTCGGTTCCTTCTTAATTGCTTACCTACTTTGGCATATGCGATGGCATTGCGACACCACAGTCGAAAATAGTCAGAAAGGCACGACACAGAAAACACAATTAATTGATTAAATAACAGTTTATTGCAAAGTCCTCTGAGTGAGTAATATTCGTCCTTGCACGGTTAATCGGTTCTATTTTCAAAAAATCGGTTTCAGTTTTGTAACGAAAAGTTTTTGTGCCGTGTCGGATTTATAAAGAACGTCCGCCTCGTTGTCGATTAAGTTCAGGTTGTTCTTATTCTCTTGTGCATGGCTGTGTTTCGATCGATGCCATTGTGATGATCTGGCTGTAGGCTACGTCCACCACATCCCTCTCATCATATCGCCCCTTCATCCCCTCTCTCATCCCTCGACTCAACAACACACACCACATAAATAAAATAATAAATTGAAAATTAATAATATCGGGCTTGCGGGATTTTAGCCTCATCCACGCCAGGGGCCCTCTTGCCTTTGCGAGGAGCTTACGGGGTTTTACGCCACGCCAGAGGCCCAGCAGGTACCAATACAGATAAACTACCAACACACAACAACAACAACAACAACAAAAAACAACACAGAACCACACAACCGTCACTCCTCACATTCTCCTCAGGCCAAAACTCTCAGGCAGCAATGTAGCGGTTCCTAAAGAAACACAGAAAACCCAGGAAGATTATTAATACATGTCATGTCAATCACCCAGTCAAGTTTTTTTATAGTATCAATATAGGAAGAAATTAAGTGCAAGATTATCCTGAATGCTGTGTTGTGCCTCACTTGTTGGCTAATAATTATATAATATTGATCCAACCGATAGCACTCTGACTGTACAAGCCACAACCGCCAACGACCACGCGTCAGTGCTTGTATAATTATTAGGAGTAGCCTAAGTTATAGAGATGGACTAGTCACTAGGCGATTACTAATTGAAAGGTTGGTGTTGGTTGAACGTGTTAGTGTCTATAGTACATGAACATCTCCCCAAAGAACATTAGGCTATGTTTGCATCTGTCATGTTCTTCACTCTTGATCGCGATGCATGTCTTCCAGGAAAACTGAAAGACGTGAAAATTATTTTATTCAGAATTTCTCTGTTAAATAAAAATAATTAACGCGCTCGATAAGACGATCTATGACAACTTAAGGATGCTGTGCGAAGAGAAGATTTTCTTTTGGAACATAATATATCATGATTTGTGTAATAATCACATTGCACAGATCATAAAATTCTTACGACAGCGAACCAGCAGAGGACCAGCGTAGTGAGACCAGATAGAAAAAAAATGCTTATATAGTTGGCTTACCATGCAGATGCGCAGTGGTCAGTGGAGGAAATTCTCATTCGACGCCAGAACGTCTAGTTGCTGATCACACTTTGCTCAGATGTGTCACTTTTAAAGGTTTCTTTGTTGCTGCGTTATCCACGTTGGATCCGATGATATTCAATTCGATTATTTCTGTTAGTTTTGCTTCGGTCTTTCAGTATAGCAATCGATTTCATTTGTCGCTCTATCTTTATCTCGATCCTGTGACAAAGATTCAAATCGTTGATGCACACATAAATTATGAATTGATCAGTGCATTATGTATGAATTGACAGCTGAATGGATGGATAGAAGAACGGATGGCTGTTGAACAAAATTAATAGATGAATAAATAAGATGAATAAACGGATAGACGAATCAACAAATGAATTAATAAAAGGGCCTATATAAAATTATGTGAGCGGCTGCAGGGATGAATGAATGGATAGCCTAGGTCTACCTTCGCATGATTTAAATTTTGTTTTCCTGATGTTTTTCCCTCGAAGTCACGTCTCGATCGTGTCGATCTTTCTGTTACTGGTCAACCTACATGTATATAATTATGTCTTCATATGTTCATCTAATCGAATACCAATTATTTCTATTTCTTAATCGACAATATATTCGATTATTATTTTCGTTTCGAAATGTCTCGACATCATATCACGTCTCATCTCTTCCAAATCGATTTCCCAAATGAACCTCGTTTCCATGGCACCGTCTAAAAATGACGTCATCAAAGCAGCAATAGATAGATGACGTATGTAGTAAATTTACGTCACAGTATTTTAATTAATTCGCACATAAGCAAGTAATTTAACGTCACTGGCACGTAGTTATTAGGCCTAATTTTCTTTCAGTTCGCAAGAGATAACCCTATTACAAATTAATAATATATAGGGTGACACAAAAGTTCGTTCACCGTTTTCAAAATGCGATATCTCAGTAACGGTTTCATATTTCTTTATAATATTTGGTCAGTGTTTACATCAGTCAAATGAAAGATATTGGTACAAATTTTATTATGATCCGGTCCGTTTTCGCCATTATTTATGAAAAAATGTAAAGACGACCAGTTTTTGCGTAAAAACTGCGTTCATCGAATTAACGCAATAAAGAAAATGACATTGCGTTACGCCTACCCTAGTACACAAGCGTGACAAGACACTGTTGTTACCTAGGACATGCATAGGCCTACGTAGGTTATTAGCGTACAGTATTTCCTTTATGCCTAATGACAGCACTGACTCTATCCGGCATAGACTGGATCAGCGTCTGTAGTGTCCCAACTGCTATCGATCTCCACGCTCGTTGGAGGCGACGTTTGAGCTGATCAACGTTCCTTGGCTCAGGATCTTTATAAACGCTGAGAGATAAAATACTCCACAAGTTCTCAATAGGAGAGAGGTCCGGAGAGTTGGGTGGCCAATCCTTCGGCTTTATGTGTGACGGATGGTTATTGTCGTCTAGCCACTTTATCGTCACAGTTGATGTATGACAGCGTGCGCTATCCTGCTCAACAAACAACTTTCGTTGCATGACACTGCCGTTGTCATTTTCTCTCTCGAACGTTCGCTTCACAATCTGCTCGAGAATGTTGGTGATGTATGTAGTAGGCCTACTGTGAGTTCAGTCTGATATCATTTGGCACAAAATGAAGTTTAGTGAGACCCCTGGCAGTCACTCCACCCCAAACCATCACCGAAGGACTAAACTTCATCTTTGGAGCAGGCGAAACGTAGGCTTACTCTTCCTATGCTGGATAGAGTCAGAGCCGTCATTAAGCAGAAAGGAGATACTGTGCGCTAATAGCCTACGTCTGTGTATGTCCTATATAGGTAAAAACAATGTCTTGTCACGCTTCTATACGAGGCTAGGCGAGTAGGCGTGTAGACATTTTCTTTACTGCGTAAATTTGATGAACGCAGTTTTTCCGCAAAAACTGGTCGTCTTTACATTTTTTCATAAATAATGGCGAAAACGGACTGGATCATAATAAAATTTGTACCAATATCTTTCATTTGACTGACGTATACACCGACCAAATATTATAAAGAAATATAAAGCCGTTACTGAGATAACGCATTTTGAAAACGGTGAACGAACTTTTGTGTCACCCTATAATAGTATTTTGATGTAGACCTAAATGAATTGTCTGGTGAATTAATCGTTCAATTGCGAACCTTCAGTAATCGAAAGCAGCCTGAAGCGCAAATCAGGTTTTGCTGTAGACTACCTTTAAATCAAGCTGCACTGCGTCTCACTCTTCAGACTTTCCGTACAAAACTAGGCCCTATATATTGCAGTCAAACCAATTCAAGAAATCGTGCCCTGAACCGTCCATTCCGATCGATAATGATCTGTACCCTTAGCCCATCTTGACCGTAGCCAGAATCACAGTTTAACCTCAACCGTTTCCATAAACCTATACCTAGCCTTAGTCTTAACTCAACCGAACCATTATCTCGTAGGCATACTTATTCAGTGACTCCGATTATGACCTTTAAGTGAACATAATTAATTATGCAATGACTAAAGTTGTCCCTAAAACTCATTTAAATGAAAGGTCATTTTATTTTGTCGTGCCGACCTCTGAGTACTGCATGTATGTATGTATGTATGTATGTATGTATGTATGTATGTATGTATGTATGTATGTATGTATGTATGTATGTATGTATGTATGTATGTATGTATGTATGTATGTATGTATGTATGTATGTATGTATGTATGTATGTATGTATGTATGTATGTATGTATGTATGTATGTATGTATGTATGTATGTATGTATGTATGTATGTATGTATGTGCACTTGTTATAGCGCCCCTTCAAGCTCTCTCTACTCAGAGGCGCTCCCGATGCAGAGCGGACACTGCATCGGAGTTTCACGCCGAAGCGCTGAGCAATTGTGAGTGAAGGACTTGCCCAAGGTCCTTCCGCGGGGAGGTGGATTCGAACCTCGGACCTTCCGGCTCCAAGGCAATGACGCCACCACTAGACCACCGCGCCCCACGGCACCATGTATAGTATGCTATGCATCAACTAGGCCTAGGCTTACAGAATGTAGTCCAAGCGATAAAAAAGGAATTCGGTTTTCTTCTGCAGAGACTATGTCCGAACGGTGCGCAGCGGAGATCTCTAAACTTCTTCTAAAGGACAACGTTTCGGTAGTAGGCCTATTCGGACGTGAAAGCACTTTTCAATTGATAATCCAGGCTTAAGTCAAGTGTGTGTGTGTGTGTGTGTGTCACAGTGTGTGTCACAGTGTGTGTGTGTAGTCCACTCCGTGTTTCTAAAAAATATTCTTCGATGCGGAGTGTATCTTCGATGTACCGACTGACTCTGATGATGGCATGCTCCGATCATCTTACCTTGAGATAGAAATGTTTACTTAAGCTTATTACTCCACAGAGACGAACGTGACTTGGTCGTCTTTTCATAGCCACCGTCGTCGTCGTATAAGTCAGCCATTAATTTTGCTACTTGGCTTCAGCAGCAGTCGATCGACTCGAGAAGGTGAGTCATGTATACAATACAAGAAAGATGATCTATCGATTGATTTGAAGTGCAACACTTTTCAATGGTCGAACCTGAATCTCAAAGAAAAGAATCGTCTTCCACTCTGCATGAGAACTGCGACGGCGGCGTCATTCGTGGATGTGTCAGGTGGACCAAAGGATTTAGGTAGAACTATAAATACGGTGGAAAAGACATCTCGTGGCCATTAAGTCGCTTGGATTTGAAATGTCAAACATCCATTAGAAGGTGACAGGATTCTTTATGTCAGCTGACGTCGACGTTTCACAATCATAGTAAGTGAATATACGACGAGTCATTTCACAATAGAATATGGCTAACTATGTCATTTCACAATAGAATATGGCTAAATAGGTCATTGCACATTAGAATATGGCTAAATATGTCATTGCACATTAAAATATGGCTGCATGTAAATATGTCATTTTCAAATAGAATATGGCTAAAATGGTTAGAGAGTTATACATAACCTTCATGTATGGCACGTTGGTAGGCATACCGTATATTTTAATAATAGGCTATAAGCGTATTTCTTATAAAAAAAGGTGAGTCTCTGAAGCGGGTATGCTGAAAGATGACGAGAGAAGAATGCATAGAGACGAAAAAGAGACGAATAAGAGAAGCGATGAATGTGATTCAGTGGGTTCTACGTGTGTGCAAGAGCCTCGATCTAGGACTTTTCCAAGTTGGTGGTGAAACTTCATTCGCACCTACAGAAGAATTGAGATTGGCGAATGTTGAAATAGACAGATCAACAGGGGCGGTAGTTATAGGTAAGCTGTATCTCTTATTCACAGCTTAAATCTGGCCTACGCTCGAATAACGGCTGAAAACGATAATCATGTCTCCTTGCCCACTGCTGGCTTCTTGATGTTGTTGATACGCTGCATATATGCATGCATAGTATATATGACTGTGGGAGTGTGGGTAGCACTGTATACATGATATGTTATGGATGAATTCATATGGATTATGCTTTGTGTATATCGTAATAATCGTATAGACCGAACCATACAATAAAGCGACTATAGCAGCGATCGATCGCCGTGCAAAGAACAGTAAAATGACGCCACAGTGACTGTAGACGATCTATAGAACTGCGCGGAGAAGCGTCGTCGCGAAAGGAAGTTTCGTATGGATTTCAGCCGGTGAAATAGACAGCTTCTATGCTAATGGAAGACAACGCGAACAACAGCTCTGACAACACGATCTCGTTGTCGGTTTGGTCTGACACATCACACGAAGCAACACAGTTTCCAACGGATGACAACGCAAGCGACAACTCGAACAACACGACGACACCGTTGTCCATTTGGTCTGACACGATATACGCAGCAACACAGTTTCCAATGGAAATAGACAACAATGACTCAATAGACAACTCGAGCAACACGACGACCACGTTGTCTGTGTTTTCTGCCATTCTGACAACGCCAACGATGAAGAGGATCTACTGGTTGATCTGCTGCTTTGGATTTCTGTCCAACGTTTTCGTCGTCGTCATCATCGGTCTGTACAAACCGATGCGAAAGCAAACGACCAATCTTCTGATCGCCAACCAGAGTCTCATGGACGCCACGATCGCCGTCTTTCTCTTCCTCACCACACTCTTCGAGAACGACTGGCAGACGAACAGTAGGAGAGTCCCTGGTCGACTGACGGACGAACTGCTCTGTCGACTCTGGTTCACGAAGATGCCGCTCTGGGGAATGCTCGTGTCGTCGATGTACGCCATGGTCACCCTCACCCTCGAAAGGTTCCTCGCAGTCGTCTATCCCGTCTGGCACAAAACGAAATTCGCCGGAAATAGAATTCTCATCGGCCTGATGATTGGCACACCGTGGCTTTTCGGACCTCTCTTCTACGTAAGCTTCGTGACACCTTCAGCGAAGATCTTTGCAGATGGTCACTGTGCCGTCTACAGCGTCTGGCCGAACGTTTTGACGCGACGATCCGTCGGAGTGTTCACGGTCGTCGTACAGTTTCTCACACCGCTTGCAATTCTCATCTACTGCTACACAAGAATGGCCGTCGTGCTGCAGAAGAGGGTCGAGAAGAAGCAGACGACGGTAACTGAGTCGTCGACGAAGCCGCGGGAAGGAGGGCTGCAGCGACGAAACGAAGGCATGGCGAGAGCGAGGAACAACGTCATTAAGACTCTGATTATAGTCGGCGTCTGCTATGTCCTCTGCTGGACGTGGAACCAAGTCTATTATCTCGTCTTCAGCATCGGATACTCCTCAGACCTCACTCTCACCGGTGACATCTACGGCATAACCGTCATCTTAGTATTCATGAACTGCTGTACAAACCCCGTCATATACGCCGTCAGCTATAAACAGTTTCAGAAGGGAATTCGTAGTTTGATCTGCCGAGGTCGAGTCGAAGACGAAGGCACCACGTGTGTCGTCGAAGCTGTCACGGGCACCACGAAATAGAAACACGGTTCGCTTGCAAAAGATGACGAATGCTATTTATAACACAACGCAGCTTAATTACAGCTAAGTTTTACTATCACAGACATGCAGGAGATGCCTCTCGCAGAATATGATATGCTAGCTCGAACAAGCCAAATGCAACCTTACAAGTTCAATTTCAGTTACAAATTTCGTAATTCTCTATTATTATACGCAGCCTACACGTTGTAGGCACCCGGTACGCTATTACAGCCTACACATTATCGCAAACTAATGCATTTAAATTGTGCACTGCAGAACATTAAATTGAGTTAATCATTAATTTGCTAGCGAAGGGTTTACAGAGCCTGGGCTAATTTAAAGATTAATTTTCAGAGAATCAGAGTAGGCCTATGACCTCCATAAATTTGTTTTTCCATACGTAATACTATTCCTGTAGATATATCCGCGTCGACAGATTGAAAAAAATTGACAATTATTTATTTTTAAAGAATAATGTATAAATTAGCGATTTCTCGTTTTATGTGCATCAGCATCCTTCATCAGATGTTACAGTACAGACTTTATGTGACACAACATTCTGAAGACCGTGGCCTATGATAGGCCTAGACCCGTGCTGATAGACTGTTCAGTCGGTATAAAATACGAATTATTTGATGGGTAGACTATTTTGTCGTGATATTGGACAAAACGAGCATGTATAGGCTAAAGAGAAGGATTTTCCATAACACGAATGATTTAGGCCTAACTGCGAAAGTCTTAGGAATTGCAGTAGGCCTACAACTGAAAATTGGAAATAATGACATAAGATATTTATTTATAAGGTAGCAATACATGTCATCTGTTATAGACAAGGTCGGTCAGCAAAGACCCGGAAGGTATTGCCAAGTGCAGAGAATGCTACACAGCATTTCGATTTGCGCATGCCTCTTTAGCATCAAGTTAAACGTATAGATCTACACCTAAGCAAACTGTGTGCTTATTAGCGCTGTTTCCAAAAACGCTTGCTAATTATCGTTTAAAAATAGCATTCCAATAAAGTCGTCAGCTTCTGGCTTGCTTGAAATACCGCAAAAAGTTTGTCACGTCGTGAATCTATCTAGACCATCACTATGATAACAGATCAAGTTATTCTCTCATGAAAACCACACATAGTCCTACTATTTGACCCTAGATCAATTATCAATTACAAACTGGCATAACGTTTGGTGTCCTCTTTATAAAATTATAGGCATAATAATCTGGGTACACTATAACGCATAGCCTATACTATTTGCTTTCGTTATGAACATTATAGATTCGGTGAGAATAGAGTCCACATGAAGAGGCGAAAGCTGACTGCAGTGCTGATACCTGATACAAATAAAACAAAGATAACCAAGAACAACAAATGAACATTATATATACAGGGTGGCTCAAAAAAATACCCCACCGGATAAAATGCAATATCTTCGCAACCCATTGACATTTTTCTACGAAAATTTCCAAATTTGCAGGGGAATGAATTTCCAACAATCCCTGAAAGTTTCACTTTCATATTTTTAAGTTTGCAAAAGTTACAGCTGTTTAAACTTTCAATTCGATTTTTTTGAATTTCCGCGGGGAAAATGAACGTCATTTGTTGATTTCCATGTCAAATAATATCACCTTTCACTGCCACCTCAGGAATCCGTTTTACAGTTTATCGTAAAGTATGATGGGAGTGTACATTCCATGCTTTAATACGAGCTCGAATTCTTTTCGTAAAACTCGGTATGGGCTTGCTGATCGACTCCTCCGCAACTGACCCCACATTAGCAGCAAGACTTTCTTCAGCCAGCCAATGTTCCCCAAGTTGGGATGAAATGTCTAGCAGAGCTCCACATATGTGATAATCAAGAGGATTAAGGTATATTGAGTTTGTTGGTCATTCATGCTTGGGAAAAAATTCTGCAGTTGATGGCAATAAGGTAGCGTCATCATAACTAAACTTGCCGTGTGAAGACAGTAGTCGTTTGATCTGACGGAAAAAAGCGCGATGTTCACGAAATTCGCTTGGTAGTCGCAAAGGTAAAGTTTGCAAAGCACATCATGGTTTCGGCGTCAAATCTGCTGGCGTGTGTTACGGCTGCAAGGGAAGACTGCACTTCATCCCATTCAGTAGGCTAGATGTCAAACTTACCGTTGAACTCTGTTACCCAGGCTGATTGAGGACTGCAGGTGTGTTCTAACATTTGTTTTTATTTTCCAGCAGGATGGTGCGCCTGCTTGCTCGCACGGCAGGGTTGACTATGATGATGCCATCTTATTGCCATCAACTGCAGTAAATTTAACTCGCCAAACCTTAACTCTTTTGTTTATTACGACTGGGAACCTATGCTGGACCGATGCAAGACATTTCATCCCAAGTTGGAGAACATTGGCTAACTGAAGGAAGTCTTTCTGCTAATGTGGGATCAGTTGCCGTAGGACTCGATCAACAAGGCCATACTGAACTTCACAAAAATAATTTGATCTCGAGTTAAAGCAGGGAGTGGACACTCCCATTTTGCTTTACAATAAACTGTAAAACGGATTTCTGCGGTCGTGGTGAAAGTGATATCATTTGACATGAAAATCTACAAGTGAAGCTAACTTTTCCGCAGAAATTCGAAAAAATGGAATTGAAAGTTTAAACCGCTATAACTTTTGCAAACATTAAATTTTTAAATTGAAACTTTCAGGGATAGTTGGAAATTCATTCCCCTACAAATTGGAAAATTTTCGTAGAAAAATGTCAATGGGTTGCGAAGATATTGCATTTTTTCCGGTGGGGTATTTTTTGAGCCACCCTGTATATTATATATACACCGTGGTTCA
>OX243811.1:16503114-16535614 GCA_945859605.1 Lumbricus rubellus | reverse complement strand
ATTGAAGATGGCAAATATAGTGCGAAAAAAAGTTCGATTGAGGCTTTTGTCACACAAAGAAGTAGTAGGTTCTAACTAGCAAACATCGGTGACTATAATAGTCAAAATTTTCACGATTTACGTAACGTTGAATAAATTATTTGTATTTAATTAATTAACCGCGATTAAATTTTTGAGATCAATCCATTAAAATCATGTTAATCAATTAATCGGCACCATAATATAATAACAGGCCTATCCTTAACCTATATGCAGGCCTATATGCATTCATATCATGTATGTTTTTAAGACGCAAAGTCGTTCATGCGCACGTTTTCACCTCGTCTCACTAATGCAATAATTGCTTTTAACTGGAAGCAACAAATGCATGCTCAATGCTCATTCGGGGCAGTTTAGATTAGAAAACACGCTAAGATTCGTAATCTTATAGGCCATAGTAAGAAGAGCAAAAATCTTCTATTGTTTCAAATCTTCGCTACACACGTTAAAATCAGCTCACTGTGTGGTGGTGTTCGGTAACATGTGTGAGCATTTGAATCAGGAATTCGTAATTCGGAGAGTGACCATGTAGGCTTAAATGTATTTCGAATGCCTTTTTGCCACCTTTACCACAAGATTAGACAGTAGGCCTATACGCGGTTTGCTACACCTGAATCTGCCCCGATGCATCGATTTATCGGTATTAGGTAAGCCCTGACTTAGGAAATTACATTGATGCAGGCCTAACGTTCTTCTTCCTGCAATATAATTATCTGTAGATCTGCTATTGTGTTTAGGCCTAGTCAAGTTTAATCGCGAAATGAATAGGCCTATCTATGCAGGCGAAGAGTATCTAAATAGGCTATAATTATTTAAACTCGTTTATCAAATGTTATTTTTATACGCGAAAAATAAAAGATGTTGCTTCATTTTAGAAAATTTAAACCATGACAACATCCGCAGAAATTGAGTTACAAGTTACAACGTCATTGAGTAACACGACTTCAATTTTTGGAGCACAAGGAAAATCAATGCAAGTCAAAATCATTCACTGGTCCATATCCACGTTCGGGTTCTTCTCCAACCTATTCGTCATTGTTGTCATATCATTATATGCTCCTATGCGCAAGCAACTAACTAATATCTTCATCATCAACCAGAGTGCAATGGATGCAGCTGCTGCTGTTTATCTTTGCTTTGATGCCATCTTCGAGATAAATGACAGTGAGCTTACCGCAGGGAACATTAGAGACGAGTTGCTTTGCCGAATCTGGTATTCGGGAGTACCATTGTGGACAATGCTGGTAGCATCGGCTTACGGTATAATGGCCATGACTTTTGAGAAATTCTTAGCAGTTGTCTATCCCATCATCTACAAGACTAAATTCACGACAAGCAAGGTTGCAATTGGACTTCTTTTAGCAGGACCTTGGCTGATTGGCTTACTGATTAACGCCAGTTTTGAGATTCCGTCATCTTACATCAGACCTGATGGCGTTTGCGCTCCTCTTGGCGCTTGGCCGAGCGATAGCGTCGAGAATGGAGTGGGAGTATTGATCGTGATAGTGGAGTACTTTGTTCCACTTTTCTTTCTCATCTTCTGCTATACAAAGATGGCTCTCGTGCTTCACCGCAGAGTTGAACCAATGCAGGTGACTGCAACCAATCAGGAAGCGAAGCGGAACGAATCAATGGCACGAGCCAGAAGCAATGTCATCAAAACATTAGTTCTTGTCGGTGTGCTATTTTTCGTCTGTTGGACTCTGAATATCTTTAATCTCCTGCTAAATTTTCTTGGTTACCCATACGTTAATTTTAATGGAGACTTCTACAGTTTCACAGTTTACATGGTTTTCCTTAACTGTTGCGTGAATCCTGTCATCTATATTTTGAAATACAATCAGTTCCAGAAAGGAGTCAGAAATCTCTTCTGCAAAGGTTGCGTTGAAAACGATCATGTCAACCACAGCCTCTCCTAGCAGAACTCCTGGTTTGACTTAAAGAGGACCAACAGATTCTGTTTGTTTTCCGACTAAAGTTTAATTAACATTTTAGACGCCAAACTTTATTGTTCGTTACAATGTTAGTTACTGATAGTACTGTAGTCTGTAGGTCTATTTAGATATTCGTCATTGTAATAAAATTGTCGTGTAATATAAATGTTCCATGTAACATGGCCAAGTTAAACGTGGGATTCATTTGCCACCGCATACCCTATAGGGCCCTTGGGCGGACAATGGATGGATCGTTTACTTACTGATTGCGCCGATATTAAATTCTGTTGGATTGCAAACGCCACGTGTGTTCAAGCAACTTATCATTTCACTGAATGTGACCTAATTAAGTCTCCACCATGGGTGGAGACTTAGGTTGACTGAGAAACGGTCGCCCCAAAAGTTTGCTATGGGTGTCTTATATTCCCTCAGTATTTTATAAATACTCATATATATCATTATAAAATTCTGCAGTGTCATCCTAATTAGATATTTTTTAAGATGACAGCTTGAAATGCTACAGGCCTACAGTGTGCAAATAAAAAAATTAAACAATGAGATATGGGACATTTATAGACATCTTAAACCACGCCTCTGAACACTGAATTGATGAGTAATTTTGTTAAGAAGACTGCAGTGTAAAAAGCTACGGTTGCAGTGTGGACTGTGGAGATCCCAAAAATTGTAGGTAATTGAAAAGCGACACTCTGAGGCCTCAGACCATGACTATCAGCATTGAAAAATGAGTAGGCCTAATCATTTTTTACTTTACTTTACTTCAGCTGAAATGCTACCATTACAGTATGGGAAATCATGCAAAAGCTCAACAAACCGAGGAGACATTTGTTGAAGTCTTAATGACTTAAACTATATTTTCAGCACTGGAATAATGGGAATTTTTTAAGATGACACCTTATAATGCTACTACTACAGTGTAAAAATTAAAAGAAGCCTATGTTTAAAAAATGGAATAAGACATTTATTGAAGTCCTAAACCATCTCTGAGCACTGAAATAACGAGTAATTTGTTAAGAAGACAGCTATTAGCCTTAAAGCTTAAAAGCTCCGGTTAGAGTGACGTTAGAGTGTGCAAATCCCAAACAGGGCCGTAGCAACAACGAACGTGGCCCCCTCCTAGCATAATGTCCGAAATTTCTGACGAACTTTTTTTAGTCATCCGTGCCGCCAAAATGTCGGAAGAATTTCATCAATTCGCCATCCGAAAAAGTTGATGACTTTTTTGGCCAAAATCTCGGATTTTTAAAAAATATATTTGCCGTCTGAAAAAAGTTGATGACCTTTTTGGCCAAAACCTCGGATTTTTTAAAAATATATTTGCCGTCTGAAAAAAGATGATGACCTTTTTTGGCCAAAATCTCGGGAAAATTTCATATTCGCCGTCCAAAAAATTTGATGACCTTTTTAAAAATTTATTTTAGTCATTTCATTCATTTTTTGGCACTTTTAGGGGCCCCCTTCCTTGCCGGGGACCCCCTTCGGTCGGAGGGTACGGAGGGCGGTCGCTACCGTACGCCTCTGATCCCAAAAATTGTCAGCATTTGGGAGGCAAAACTCTGAATTTTTAAACTACTATATATCTACTATCAGCATTGAAAATGAGTAATTTTATTAATATTAAGACGACAAAAGCTTATTAGCAGGCTACCGTATGGAAACTAAGAAATTTAAACAATAGGGATGGGCATTTATTGAAGTCTTAAGCCATGTTTTTCAGCAATGAAACCATGAGAAGTTTCGTTTAAGTGTTTCATTAGATTCTGTTGAGTTTCTCATCCTGGCAGTGCTTCTACATATTATGTTGCATGCATGCATTTAAGAAGTCTACACTCTACAGTCCGTCGTTATCGTCTGCAAACGCACTGATCAGTGACGTGGCAGGTGAGACTACCATGTTGTCACGTCCTGCAACGTCACTCAGTGCGTTTGCAATCGTCCTCATTTCTAGGTCTGTACCTACTCTGTCGATATTCACGACTCTGTAATAGTTATTATGTTAGCGACTAAGTATATTCTTCTTCGCTGGTGATGTAGACTGAGCAACGAATCGTGTGATGTGGATTAATGAATCGTGTTCTATCAATGCGCGCCCGATTGCTTCAATCGTTAGACGACTACTTTGAC
This sequence comes from Lumbricus rubellus, assembly GCA_945859605.1. Taxonomy (NCBI): domain Eukaryota; kingdom Metazoa; phylum Annelida; class Clitellata; order Crassiclitellata; family Lumbricidae; genus Lumbricus; species Lumbricus rubellus. The sequence continues at coordinate 16,531,499 of OX243811.1, read as the reverse complement.
GATTTAGCAACCTGACAAGAATGGTCCGCATCTCAATAAGCATCCCGATCTAAAATCGACAGCAGGAACGTAGGCCTATATATAAATAATACAAAAGCAAGTGGCCACGCGGGTCAGATAAAATAATATGGACGGACGGGTCGGGTGCATGGTAGGCTATAGTGCATGAATGGAATGAAATCGATAGACAGTAAACAGCCAATAGACTAAACCAGTCAGACAATTGCTACAGCAGACCCAAAACAAAAGGAATGTGGCATAAGCCTATACACCATTAAGAATAAACTTAACTTTTTATAAATCAATGATAACATGAATGAGGTTAGGCTATCAAGGTAAGCTGCCGAAAATATTCGTCGCAAAACTGAACTTCTAAAAGTTTGCTGCACGCCCTGAATGTATGATGGCTGTAGCTGAGTCGAAAGAACCGTGTAGCTCAGTCTTCCTAACGACGTTTAGAACTTGCTAGTTATGCCATAGTAGCCTACTATGGCATAACTGCATGTATGCACATGCATGTATGCACATGCATGTAGGCTACCTGCGTTCACTGTGAGCAAACTAATCGCCTTACCGACGACATGTGGGGAATCTTGCCAATGAAGTTAATAAAACGCAACGTCGTTAAAATCATATTTCAGGCTCTAACGCTGCAGCTCTCGAACACTGATCCTGTAGTAATCCAGTTAAATGAAGCTTTAAAAGTGATGCGCTAATGCTGGCCGATGCCTATGTTTGGTTACCAGCTTAACAATATCAAATCATGCTAAGATGTGACTCCGGCCTTTGTTCAGAAACCTGGCGTCTGAGTAAAAAAATTGCCTCGTTAATACAGAAAGATACCTACGGGCATCATTAGTGCGTGTATTACTATCACCTGTAAAAGATAAACATCAGTCGCTATAAGAAAGCTATAAGATCTTTCGAGGTTGTATTCACACACATGCAGGCGAAGCAGAAGAATAATATTAACGTAAGACTTAGTCAGCGACAGATCATTCAGTTGTGTTTGGCAGCCTGCTAGACATTGGTATCGAATCGGTTTTGTAATTATTCTGGTGAGTAACACTAATAATTCTAAGTTCTTATTTTCTAAGAATTTTGGAAGTAAACGTTTGACTACTTTTGGGCATGGTAAAAACTTAACTGCGTTGCAGCCAAAATAGGCCTACGCTAAATTATCAACATACGAAATTCATGAAAAATATTGTTTCACTTTGTTTTTCACCCCGGCCCACCGAACAACCACCCTGACACACCAACCAACCCATCGTAAACCCACCCGTCGCCACCTACCCCAGCCTCCACCCCAGCAACCACCCCAGCAACCACCCCAGCAACCCCCCATCCCAGCCCACACCGCCCCAAACAACCCCACACTCAGGTGTAATTTTTTACTTTTGGTCTCACCCACCCTGCAACGTCCCTCTGACCTCACCACGGTTCCATCCAACACCCAACCCAACAAATCCCACCCCCATACCCACCATCGAACACCACCCCACTGGCGTAAATTTTGGTTTTTCGCTCTATTCCGCCCTCACACCCCGGCCTCACCCCGCTCACACTCCTCTCAGCCCACCCCATACCCACCAAACTCCCCCCGATCCCACCCTGCCCCATTCCACCCCACCGCCCCACCTCTCCCCACATCACCCAACTCTACCCTTTACGGTAAATTTTAGATTTTCGTCCCACCCACAGCCCAACGTCTCCCCACACTTGACCTACACAAGTCCCATCCATACTCCACCCCATCAACCCCATCCTCAACTCGCCCCATTCCACCCCACCCGCCCCACCTCACCCACCCAAACCTGGAGAAAATTTTGATTTTTTGTTCCAAATCACCCAACCGTACCCTCTAGGGTAAATTTTTGATTTTCGTCCTACCCACAGCCCAACGTCGCTTCGCACTTGTCCCACCACGTCCCCCCCCACCAAGCCCAATCACTTCCCCCACCATGTCCCGTCAAACCGCACGAAAATTCCACCACACTAGAGTAAATTTCGGTTTTTCACCATACTCCACCGTCCAACCCTCTCTCCGACCCGCCCCAACTCCTCCCCAACCCACCCACCTCACATCATTTTTCCACCCCACCACGCCCTACCACTCCCCACCTTGCCCAACCGAACCCCACACCATCCCCAACCCGTCCCTGCCAACTCCCGCCCTCTGTGGTAAATATTTGTTTTCGCCCTACTCTGTCATCCAACCATAACTAAACCCGCACCCCACCCCACCAAGCCCCACTTGCCCTACCCCGTCTCCTACCAGACCCCACCCTCCTTCACCCATCCCAGCCAAACCAACTCCCATTCTCTGGGGTAGATTTCGGTTTTCGCCCTCTCAGCTTGGCCCAGCCCCATGCTTTGTTCGCCGTATTCTACGGTACAAGTAAACTCGTACTGCATGGGCGCCACAGGGCGCAAAAATTGGTACGAGTTAACTCGTATTGGGCGTTGAACGTGTTAAACTAGTTTCATAGATCGTGTTTTCTTATCATAATCAATAAACTTATTGTTATTCAACGATCTTAAAACACTAAATCACCATTATATGACTAATTATCTTAGAGCTGTCGTCATACTGTAAGTGTAAGGACTTGACAATTGCGACATTTCTAAATAATATCGTGTCAATGTCTGCTGAGAACGAGAAGATCTATAATATACCCCGCAGTCGATCGAGTCGGCCGATCGAGTCGATCGTAATTCGGCCAAGTCGAGTCAATCGAGAAATGGTCGACTCGATCGACTTGCAAGTCGAGTCGATCATGAGTCTTGCCAAGTCGAGTTGACCGTTGTTTCATCGACTCGATTCGACTTATAAATATTCTACTTACTATTTTTTGAAGTCTCAAAATGACCTAGGCTACATAATATTATAATGACATAATTCAGTTTTTGCACGGAAGTTCAACTAACGAACCTTTTGACAGCTGGTGATTTCGCATTAGTGGAACTGGGAAACTTGATTATAGACACACGTACTTTTTCGATTTGAGTTGAACGACGAAGATACAGGTCTACTATTATACACCGTGGTTCAAAAAAAGTAAGCCAAATTGTTTTGCATATATCTCTAATACCTGATGACATATCAAGCTACAATTTTCCAAATATTTAGAGAAGTGGACCAAGAATATGATTCCAAAATTTCATCAGATAAAGTTGAGTGGATAAAAAGATATGAATATTTAAACTTCATATACCGAAATTGCAGTTTACAAGCAACTTTCTGTCATATTCAATACAAAGTAAGCCAAACTGTTTTTCTTACATCTCTGATGTCTGATGAATAATCATAAAAAACCTTTTACCAATATTTAGGAAATTGAACCAAGAATAGGATTCCAAAATATCATGTTATAAATTTGAAGGGATAAAAAGATATGGATATTTCAACTTCATCACCCGAAATTGCAGTTTTCAGTAAGTCTGCATGTTATGGCGTCCGTTGCGGTTTCGACGCTTGGCCGTTCCCATTTGGTCTTAATTGATCCTGGAGTAAAACTTAATAGAGCCTATTATCGCGATGTTCTGCTGTCATAACATCTTCTATCTGTAATCAGAAATCTAGACCCAGAAGACAGCTTTGTTTTTCAACAGAACAGCGCCAGCCCACAGAACCAAGGAAACCATCGAAATGCTGACAAGAGAGATGCCAGACTTCATTTCTCCCACATTATGGCCTTTGAACAGCCCAGATTTGAATCTTATCGACTATGAAATGTGGAGCGTGATGCAAGACCGAGTCTACCAGACAACAATCTATGATATAAAAGATCTGAAGCAACGCTTGTTGGAAGTGCGCGATGGCCTGGATCAGAAGATAATTTATCGACGTTGCTGTTGCCATTGCAATGGCGCCAGCGCCTCCGGGCTTGCGTGCAAGCAGGAGGGGACATTTTGAGCATCTTATTTAATTAAATTATCAAACCATACTGCTGGGGTCATATTGTTAGTTCAATTCTCTACATATCTGGAAAATTTTAGAATGATTAATCATCAGGCATTGGAGATAATAAGGAGACATTTTAATGAATCTGACAGAAAATTGCTTGTAAACTGAAATTTCGGCATATGAAGTTTAAATATTTATATCTTTTTATCCGTTCAACATTATCTAATGAAATTTTGAAATCATATTCTTGGTCCACTTCTCTAAATATTTGGAAAATATTAGCGTGATATGTTATCAGGCATTAGAGATATATGCAAAACAATTTGGCTTACTTTTTTGAACCACGGTGTACATGTACGCTAGATGTTGCTGCAAACCAACCGAATTTAATGTCGGCGCAATAAGTAAGTAAGCGATTCATTCATTGTCCGCAAGACCTCGCACATAATTATATAGGCCTACTGGGATACACGATCGGACTTGGTGGACATCTCCATTCTCCTCTCCAACAACCTCTCAATCCGAACTCACGGGAGACCAGCAAAGATAGAGGCGCAGTATACGGTAGTCAAGGGGGCTGCTGAATATAAAGTATATGTACAATGCATGTGTGTATATATAAATTTATAAAGTATTTATAAGCCTGCCTCTCACACTATACATATATCAATCAGTGGGAAAGACCCAGAGAAACATTGAGGTAGTTTCGAGACACCGGAAAGGCGTGCCTGGGTAGTACCAGTCAAATACAAAGAATGTGTCAATGGAAATTGCTGCATGCTTGCAAAGTTCTGGGCCAACTAAGTTTTTGCCAAAGCAGTATTTGCTCGCAAGACAAGAAGATGATGTCTGTCCCGTGAGAGCAGTGGACAAAAAGAAGATGCTGAAGTCGGCAGGCTAATTAGAATCTCATGAAGACAGTCTTAAGCTCTGGGGCATCTGGAGTAAGACCGGTAAATTGAAGTAAGAACTCGAAACCAATAAATTTACGTAGGGCCTACGTGCAGTGCTAACGCTCTTCGTCCTGCATGTCGTTTGTACATGTAAGACTGTGATTGTAAGTGGTATTTTGCTAAAAGTATAAAGGATCAGTTGCAAAATGAATTTTTAATGCAAAGAATCTTCGAGTAAAACAATTCATATCGTTTATCGAAAGCAACTTTTGTCCGTGAAACATAAACGATGTTGCTGTATTTTTAGACGATGACGCCGACCGAAGAAATTGAATTAGAAGTTACAACGTCATTGAGTAACACGACTTCAATATTTGGAGCACCAGGAAAATTATTACGCGTCAAAATCATCTACTGGTTTATATCAACATTTGGGTTCTTCTCCAACCTATTCGTCATTGTTGTCATATCATTATATGCTCCACTGCGTAAGCAACTAACTAATATCTTCATCATCAACCAGAGCGCAATGGATGCAGCAGCTGCTGTCAGTCTTTGCTTTGATGCCATCTTTGAGATAAATGACAGTGAGCTTACCGCGGGAAACATTCGAGACGAACTGCTTTGCCGAATCTGGTTTTCGGGAGTACCATTGTGGACAATGCTTGTAGCATCAGCTTATGGTATAATGGCCATGACTTTTGAGAAATTCTTAGCAGTTGTCTATCCCATCATCTACAAGACTAAATTCACGACAAGCAAGGTTGCAATTGGACTTCTTTTAGCAGGACCTTGGCTGATTGGCTTACTGATTAACGCCAGTTTTGAGATTCCGCAAACTTACATCAGACCTGATGGCGTTTGCGCTCCTCTTGGCGCTTGGCCGAGCGATAGCGTCGAGAATGGAGTGGGAGTATTGATCGTGATAGTGGAGTACTTTGTTCCACTTTTCTTTCTCATCTTCTGCTATACAAAGATGGCTCTCGTGCTTCACCGCAGAGTTGAACCAATGCAGGTGACTGCAACCAATCAGGAAGCGAAGCGGAACGAATCAATGGCACGAGCCAGAAGCAATGTCATCAAAACATTAGTTCTTGTCGGTGTGCTATTTTTCGTCTGTTGGACACTGAATACCTTTAATCTCCTGCTAAATTGTCTTGGTTACCCGTACGTTAATTTTAATGGAGACTTCTACAGTTTCACAGTTTACATGGTTTTCCTTAACTGTTGCGTGAATCCTGTCATCTATATTTTGAAATACAATCAGTTCCAGAAAGGAGTCAGAAATCTCTTCTGCAAAGGTCGCGTTGAAAACGATCATGTTGACTCGACCTACCCAAGAAGAACCACTGACTTCTGCGCTTGAAACTGAGACTTATAACCGACGAAATCACCGATCTAGTCTATTTCTTTCATAATTTGCAGAGTTAAATGTATCATTGTAATTATTATGCTTGGGACTTTCTTATTGTTAGTGTAGCCTATAGTTGCAGAGAACATCGTATTGAAGCATCTGCCATTGTAATAAAAACAGCAAACAACTTAAGATATTGTAAATTTAAAATTCGGTTTAATATTTCATTTTAGTAACCCAGCTAGGCCTATCCTTGTGAAACAAAAGTAAGGGAGACTTCCATTCGCCGCCCTAGCGCTGTTGAACGATCAATGGACAAATCACACATGGTCACTTTATTTATGAGATTGTAGGTCATACTGATATTGAATTTCTATTGCTTGGTGAAAGGTCAACTTTACTCTGAATGTATTTTAAATTCATTACAATGTCTACTGTATGTTACAAATCACTGATCTCGGTTATCTCTCTTCCATACAACGCTATGAAAAGATGTCTCTGGCATGTTGCAAGTACTTCCAATTTTCTATAGTTGTCTATAGAAAATGTAATGTGTAGGTTAGCCGTCGAAAGTTGCCAAAAGATTTGGTAAATCAGATCTTTGGTTGAATGATCTCCATGCGGTTCAATATATCAATTGGAGATGCAGATCATTGTTATGGATAGTCCATTCAATGGGTATTTGGACGAAACCATGCAAGACTACAACTGGAAATCCCTCTAGGGAATGATAGACCCTATCCTAAAAAGTACTGACGTTCCATGCTTCAGTTTTGGCTATTTTGCCGACTTTAGACAAAAATATAATATAATATACATGTAATATAATATAATATAATATAATATAATAAATATAATATAATATAATATAATATAATATAATATAATATAATATAATATAATATAATATAATATAATATAGGGTAGGGTGGGGCAGGACGCCCCCTTTAACGTTTGACATCACCCACAGTAAAGTTGCGCGATCTGAATACAACCAAAATTGGTGAGCTGCATTATATTTATATGCACTATTCAGTAGAAATGTTGATTTTACTTAATGTTAGTCCAATTCGAGAAAAACTCAATTTTTTTCAACTAGTGTAAAAGGACTTCTTGCCCCAGGTATGGGGCAAGAAGCCCTTTTACATGGGGCAAGAAGCCCAATGGCGTACATCTGACGTGGTCAAGCCAAAGAATGCCTTCTCCATTTCTAAGATGTGCTGGAGGAGTAGCTGTTCATATTTTGGAGGGAAAACAGACTTGTGGCGTGACTTGAGCCGCAGCAAGGCAAGTTGAACCATAGGCTGCACGCTGTGTTTTCCGCATGTATTTGCGCACCGTCTTCAAATTCAATTATATACCATAGAAACATTCTTTTAGCCTTCACAATATTGCACAAAGCAAGGACAATCATATGAATAGGCCTATATATTTTGTAACATAACAATTTATATGAAACTAACGAAATTTATTGATGAAATTGGCGTTTCCATCTGCATTGGGGGAAAACGCCCCGGGCGGCGTTTTGCCCAGCAGCGTATGAGGCCTTTTGCCCCGCAGCGTATGAGGCCTTTTTCCCCATCCATGGTTGGCTGCTATTATTGATTTTGTCGGTTCTTTATTAAACTGAATTGATAACTTTAAGCTATATTTCTGTTGTGCATTTTTTTAGCTAAATAATGACATAAGTCTCATGCCTATCCCTTAAACATGAAATTAATTACAGCTGAATGAACTGCATACGAGATTTAGAAAATAGACACGAAAAACAAACTTTTATTTCCTGTCTTTCACCGAAACAAGAAATTGGTCACGTTTTAACTTCTTATAATTCTTAATGGCGTCTGCTGTCATGGGCAGTTATCAAATCCCACCAAAAGTCGCCAACTGCAAAGATATTCAGCGGGGGCGTCTTCCCCACACTAGGCGTTATGCCCCACCCTACCCTAATATAATATAATATAATATAATATAATATAATATAATATCTTATCTTATCTTATCTTATCTGACAATTTGTAAAGCCCTTCTTGCAGCAAGAGCCTTTCAGAAGCGCTCCCAGTGCGTTCATCTCCGAGAAAAAAGGCAAGTTTTTAGACGAGAGAAAGATGAGGATACACTACCAGAGAGGATGGCAGAGCGAACTGATGGGGGAAGCCCATTCCATAGAGAGGGACCAATGCAGGCAAATGATCTGGATTGCGCCATGGCGGTCCTGACTCGCGGGACAAAGAGGTCAAGCCGATCAGAGGACCTAAGAGGACGCAGCGAAGTGGCAGAAGGGGGGCGAAGTATCTGATCACACAGATACTTCGGAGCAAGACCCATTTGAGACTTGATGACCAAAAGTAGGACCTTAAATTGTATACGGGTCGAGAATGGAAGCCAGTGAAGTTGTTCAGTCATGAATGAAGAAATGTGGGAGAATCGAGGAAGGCGAGCAATGAGCCTAGCGGCAGCATTGCGTACAGATTGCAGAGGAGCTAGGCGAACCTTGGGTAGACCAATAAGGACAGAATTACAATAGTCAATCCGAGAAGATACAAAAGCATGAACAATTGAGGTAAAGATCGATGATGTAACAGATTTGCGAATAGCCCTGAGACGTCTTAGCTGGAAGTAGGAAGAGCGAGTAAGATTGGCAATGTGCTCAGTGAAGGTAAGAGAACTATCTAGGGTGACACCTAGGTCACGAACACTGGAGGAGAAGTTGAAGTGAGGAAAAGTTTGAGAGAGCAGTGTGTAGTCAAGTTTTTGAAGCTGTTGAGGAGTTCCAAACCAAATCAACTGGGTTTTGGAAGAGTTCAAAGAAAGACGATTAGATGACATCCACAGATGAAGATCTTGTGATAGAGCATCAATTCGACTTGCAAGAAGGAGTTGAGCAGAAGAGGGTCCATGGACATAGGCTTGGACATCGTCAGCGAAAATGTGGCCAGTTGCAGAGTGGCCAGGGAAAAGAGAGGTAATGCCAGCCGTGTAAAGGATGAAAAGGAGTGGGCCTAGGACAGAACCCTGAGGAACACCCAAGACAACAGGGACCCACTGAGTCCTAGAGTCACCAGAGATGATCATTTGGGTGCGATCAGACAGGTAGGACCGAAACCAAAGGAGAGGAGAACCCTTGAGTTCGCAGGATGTTTCAAGTCGTTGCAAGAGAATCTCATGATCAACCATGTCAAAGGCTGCAGAGACGTCGAAGAGAGCCAAAAGAGTGACTTGAGACTTGTCAACAGCAGAGTAAATATCAGAAAGCATGGAAAGGAGAGCAGTTTCCGTAGAGTGATTAGCCCTATAGCCAGACTGGTGGGATGGAAGGAGACCCGATTGCTCAAGATAGGGAAGAAGTTGCATTGATACAAGTCTTTCAAGAGTCTTAGACAGAAAAGATAGGTTTGAGATTGGGCGATAGTTTTGACTTAGACTAGGGTCAAGATTGGGCTTCTTGAGTGCAGGAAAGACCAAGGCCCGTTTTTGCGAGGTAGGAATGCAGCCCTCAGCAAGTGACCTGTTAAACAGATACACAAAGAATACAGCAATCTCATCAAGAATGTCACAAATAATAAAAGGAGGTAGAGGGTCAAATTCACATGATTTCAAATTTACACATGAAAAAACTGAACGAAGATCAGAATCAACGATGGGTTTGAAACCGTCGAAGACTGACGTCGTTGATGAGAACGTAGGAGGAGGAGCGTTGGCAGTAGACGCACGAAGACGGTCGGTCTTGGCGTTGAGCACGTCAAGGAAGTCGTTGGCAGTAAAGGCAGGTGTCTCCGCTGGCCGCGATGGTCGACCGAGTAGTCCTGAGATGGATGACCAAAGGCGCTTTGGATTGTTGGCATTTCGAGAGACGAGCTGTTCCCAGTAGGCGGCCTCTTTTTCGTGGTAGAGATGATGAAGGGCACGCAACTTTTTGATCCAAGCAAGATGGTCACTTGGATCTTTGAAACGGCGGTACTGTCTCTCAGCGCAACGGGCGCGGCGGCGTGACTGATGACATTCTCCGTCGTACCAGACTGCCAGCGGTCGAACACGAGTCTTAACGCTGCGAATAGGAAGCATCTTGTCGAGCAGGTTTGTCGTAGTGGAGGAGTAGAGGTCGAACAGTTGATCGACTGTAAGCGTCGAGCGTCTCTTGAGGCGAAGAGAGGATTGAGTTACGGATGGCAGCGCTGAACGCCATGGCATCGAACGATTTCCACCCCCGCAACTTCCGAACGGAGTGAATAGGTTGAAGATGGATGGAAGGGAGTGTGAATTGGAGATAGGAATGATCGGAGATTGAAGGTGGAAGGATCTAAAGATCTTCGACCCGATCATCGTCTGAGGTAATGACGAGGTCAAGCCAGCCTCCATCACGGTGTGTGGCCTCGGCGACGTGCTGACGGAGGCCAAACTGTGAGAGGAGGGAGAGGAAACGAGTAGATGAAGGAAGAGATGGATCCTCAAGGTGAATATTGAAGTCACCGAGGATGATAAGCTGGCTATTCCGTGTAATCAGGCACTCAAGCACAGCTGAAAACTCTTCAAAGAATTGTTCAGTGGGAGGAGTAGATCCAGGTCTGTATACTGTAAGAAGAGTTACTGAACCACGTGGAGTTGCGATGCTCAAGCAGAGCGCTGCGAAAGAAGACAAAGACGGCGTGTCGAGAGAAACTTGAGTGATGCGAAGAGTTGAACGGAAGAAGATGACGATACCGCCTCCACGCGCTGGTTCTCCATCAGGGTGAGGGGGTCGAGCACAGTCCCGTGAAGAATACCCTGGAGGTGTTGCTCGCAGGATCGGGACGTCGTCAGAGCTTTGATGCCAACTCTCGGTGACAGCAAGCACGTCGAGTTGGCCTTCGAGAAGCGATTGTGAGACGAAGGCATGTTTGTCCGTTAAGGAACGGGCATTCCATGAAGCGATCCGGAAGAATGAATGAGCGGAGGATGAGGCGACTTGGAGGCGATCGTTGGAGGATCACCTGGCGCCGACGAAGGAGAAGAGACTGATGAAGATACGGAAGCAGGCAATGTCTCGGTTGTATAGAGCTGGTAGGAAGAGAGCGATTCTGGCGGCAGCTGGCAGGGCACCACAATTGAGCCCTGAACAACGTCTTACGCAGAGATCGAATAGGTCTAAAGCTATTAGACCAAATTGAACGTAATTCCAGCGATGAATAGGTCGTTCGAGCAGACATTTCTGATCAGCAGCGAACGACACACGACGCGTAAACAATAGACCTATAGACGTACACGTAGGTCTGCTTGTGAGCGCAAAAGACGGTGTACATCCAATAACGTGCACTCAGACAGTCAAAGGTAAGACGAAAATCAATCCAAAAAACTCTTTAGCCTTTGAAAATAATCCATTTAAAGTAGAACCATTAAGTCCGAAGGTCTATATACGAGAGTGTATGAACTCAATAATTCAATTAAGCGACAAAATCCGAAGAAAATTTCAAAACAAGTCGGAGCTAACGCACTGGTGTGTGCACACGATAAACGCAACGCACCTATACAATACAGTATAATATAATATAATATAATATAATATAATATAATATAATATAATATAATATAATACAATACAATACAGTATAATATAATATAATATAATATAATATAATATAATATAATATAATATAATATAGTATAATATAATATAATATAATCTTGTGCACATTAAGTTCATTGACTAATTTTAAACGAACGAGATATTGCCTTAATTATGTGACATTTTACTCAGTCAAAATAAGGCATCATGAGCTACTTGGCCCACATTAGGCTATTACTTAGCCTACAAATCAACTAGCCTACATGTAAATCTGTTAACGTTATTAATTTCTTTCAGGCATCAGCAAAGACATCATTCAATGATCACATTATAATTATTTTTATTAATTATAAATTTATATCAGGTAGGCCTATGAGGTAGACCTATGCCTATGTCTGAATTGTCGACGTTTTATGCCGTTCCAAATCTAGTCCAGCTTGCCGCTATATAAATTATTTCAAATATTATCACGAGCACTCGATAGAGTTCGCTGCATTCTTTGCTCAGAGCGTTAGGGCAATTATTACAAGCAGTTCTACTGGCATGCAGGATCCGATGCAGCAGAACTTCTTAATAGGCCTAGTATAGTATTATTTCGTGCAGTGCATATCCATTACAAGACACATTTGGTGAGTCTAATGAGATCGCATGGTTACACTTTAATGCAGGAGCATCATGAGGAGCTGTAGCCTCCCTCATTGCTACAATTCACGACAATTGGATATTTATATAAAGCGACCAATAATATTGAACTTCAGAAAGGTTTGAGCTTCTCAATGAGGCGGTGACATTGCCTGCCAGTCGACATCAAGAAACGCCGTTAAGAAGTTGCAATGCATCTGTCGTAATAATTGTCTGCATGTGTAGGTTTAGGGCTACTCACCTGGATTGTCAATCAGCGTATTTTCAATCTTCCTGATTTAGGCCTATAAGTCCATACCTATAGGCTACTGTGCCAAAATTCACGTCTATATGTGTCGACGAGTAGGCCTATGTTTAGGCTTCTCAGTAGGATTACCGTGATGTGGACAGAGAAATAATATTGATGAACCCCTTGTGAAACATTGTTCGTGAATCATTCTATCAATGTGCATCTGATCGCCAATTAACGTTGGAGATTTTCGGCGATTTAGCAGACTGAAGAGAATAGTTCGAATCAGACAGGTACGTAGCCTACATGCATAAATACAGGGTGGCGCAAAAATTTACCTAGGACTACCGGATGAAATACAATATCTTTGCAACTGATTGAAAATTTTCTGCGAAAATTTCACACTTTGCAGGGGAATGATTTTTCAAAAATCCTGAAAGTTTCACTTAAACGTTTTAGGTTTGCTAAAGTTACAGCTGTTTAAACTTTTTATTCAGTTTTTGCTTCTTCAAATTTCCGCAGAAATATGAACGTCATTTGTAAATCTTTGCGCTCGGCCTCTAGAGGTGACTTCATGGTTCCTCATGCCCGCACAGCCACAAGGCAGCATAGGGCATTTTCGGTCACTGGACTTTCCGTCTGGAACGACCTTCCCTCTAACCTGCGTTCCCAACCTCGGAACATGTCTGGCACTTTCTATAGTTCGCTCAAGACCTTTCTTTTCGACCGGGCCTGGGTCGGGAGCGCCTCTGAGTAGAGCCCTGAAGAGGCGCTATATAAATCGCATAGATAGATAGATAGACATAGGCCTAATATCACTTCTCACTACGACCTCAGAATTCCGTTTTACAGTTTATCTTAAAGTATGATTTTTAACACGAGCTCTAATTCTTTTTGGGATCTTGTTGGTCGAGTCCAACATTAGCAGCAAGACTTACTTCAGCTAGCCAATATAATTATGTTCTCCAACTTGGGATAAAATGCCTTGCAGCTTTTATGCGTAGCCTATAGTTCCACAGACGTGATAATCAAGAGAATTGAGGTCTATCGAGTTTGTTGGTCACTCATCTTTGCCAATAAATTTACTGCAGTTGATGGCAATAAGGTCGCGTCATCATAATCAACATAGGCGTACGGGAGATTTCAGCAGTGGGGGAGACAAAGATTGAACTTCTGCCCAAAAAATATATCCGGCAAACAAGTTACAAGTTGACGACCTTTTTAGTCGTCCCGGGCTGTGTTTGCCCAAAAAACCAGACTTACCCGAAATTTGGGGGCATTTAACCCCCCCCCCCCCCCCCCCCACTGGACCCGCCTCGTACGCCTATGATAAGATCAGCATTGCCGTGCGAGCAAGCAGGCGCACCGTCCGCATAATCAACGCTCTTTGGATCGAAAATATCTGAGGAACTTTTTTTAGCCTTTTCCGAAAATCTTCCAATTACCAACTTCCCTGCTTTAAAATCTGATGACCTCTTTATAGTCTTTCTCACTAAACTTAGGCCTACCCAAAAACACACGCTGCGGTCTTTTACCGTATTTATTTACTGCACAACCCCTTCCTTCCATTCCGGTCCTCCGTTGTAAATTTCCCCCAATCTGACAACAGTTAGGCCTACCCTTAATTTTGGAAAGAACAAAGGCAGACAATCCAATCCAATCAGATCAGAATGACTCCAATGAAATTCTAACGAGCGTTGAGGTCAACCAAGGTCATTCGATGTATCAAACTCTGATCATAAACCTACCTGCCCAGAGGAAGATCTTAAGGCGATAAATGTTGCGCGTCACTTAGCTTAGAAGATTGGTTGCAGATTGACATTGCGCCAAATAGATCTTTTCCTTGCGCCAAATAGATCTTTTCCTTGCGCCAAATAGATCTTTTCCTTGCGCCAAATAGATCTTTCCTTGCGCCAAATAGATCTTTCCTTGCGTCAAATAGATCTTTCCTTGCGCCAAATAGATCTTTCCTTGCGTCAAATAGATCTTTCCTTGCGTCAAATAGATCTTTTCCTTGCGCCAAATAGATCTTTTCTTTGCGCCAAATAGATCTTTTCCTTGCGCCAAATAGATCTTTTCCTTGCGCCAAATAGATCTTTTCCTTGCGCCAAATAGATCTTTTCTTTGCGCCAAATAGATCTTTTCCTTGCGCCAAATAGATCTTTTCTTTGCGCCAAATAGATCTTTTCCTTGCGCCAAATAGATCTTTTCCTTGCGCCAAATAGATCTTTTCCTTGCGCCAAATAGATCTTTTCCTTGCGCCAAATAGATCTTTTCTTTGCGCCAAATAGATCTTTTCCTTGCGCCGAATTTGACGAATTTAATGGCCATCACCATCAGTGGTCCAGTGGACAATGATCCCTAGTTATTGAGCGTTGGACAATGAGTATACGGCCTATGCCTCAGTGCTTTACTAGAGGATTATGTACACCGTCTCAAATTTGTTTGTATGGGCACTTGTTATAGCGCCCCTTCAGGCTCTCTACTCAGAGGCGCTCCCGAATGCAGATTGGTCACTGCATCGGAGTTTCACGCCGAAGCGCTGTGCAATTGTGAGTAAAGGACTTGCCCAAGGTCTTTACGCGGCGAGGTGGATTCGAACCTTCCGGCTTCAAGGCAACGACGCCACCACTTCTAGACTACACCACAGCGCCCCACAAATATAGGCCTACCATAGGTATCACTATACTGCACTGACCCGCCCCACTTTTATTTCTCAAATTATTTATTGATGTGACACAATTTAAGCCTACTGTAATGGGAAATTGCAACTTGGCCTACTTTGGTCGAACTAATTAAGATATTCTAAGAATAGTTATAAAATTTCCTTATTAGGGCTAAATAAACAAATCACGTCATGAAAGTGATGAAATTAACGCTGTAGGTAGGCTACAGACGCATATGATAATAAACATTCTTTCTTTCTTTCTTTCTTTCTTTCTTTCTTTCTTTCTTTCTTTGTAGGATGATAATTACTAAGATACTCATTAGGCTAATTAAGTGTCTTAACCCTTTAATACCGAGATGGTAGTAAATGGTATGGGAAATCCTATACCCTCCGGCATTAAAGGGTTAAATGACAATATTAACGTCCTACTTTCTAAAATCCTATAAGGTAAGGTTCATTCATGATGGGGTTCGCCATTCATCAACCACGCTTTCCTCGATGTGCAAAGCGGATAATTCCGAATAAATAGGATAATAATTGTTATGCTAGAATTCTCTTTGGTGATAAGTTTTTTAAAAGAAACATGGCTGCTGTTTGATATCACTTCAGAGGTAGCAACTGGTCCAGCAAACAGAGTCCTGCCGCACAGATGATAGACGGTATACCTGCAACATCTTTGATGGTAAGCAATCAATTGAAAGAAAACATATTGAACCTAACTTCAGACTGCAATCAAAGAGTTTCTACTGTCATACCTTTACTCTTTCCAAAGGTATTCGTGACATCAAATATCCTTTATCGTTAAACAGATGGGGGGAAAGCGTCATTTTCACACGTACTTCAATGCTCCCCTTAATGATGTCCGATATGTGTACTTGTGTAGGCCTATCACGTGGTTCGCTTATTATTTTCACAGCTGACTTTGTGAAGACAATGTGCTGACAAACCCATAGCCGTGTTCGACGACATTAGAAATTTACGACGAATTATATTTTTGAAGTCAGTCGGTCAGTCAGTCGGTCAGTCAGTCAGTCAGTCAGTCAGTCAGTCAGTCAGTCAGTCAGTCAGTCAATCAGTCAGTCAGTCAGTCAGTCAGTCAGTCAGTCAGTCAGTCAGTCAGTCAGTCAGTCAGTCACTGCAGCCAGTCAACCAGTTAGTCAGTCAGTCAGTCAGTCAGTCAGTCAGTTTGTCTGTCTGTCTGTCTGTCTGTCTGTCTGTCTGTCTGTCTGTCTGTCTGTCTGTCTGTCTGTCTGTCTTATCTACGCGGTTCACGATTTCCTGAAGTTCTTCCGGAGATGTAGCAATCTGACAATATCATCTGCATATCTGAGGTTATTTATTGTTTATTGGTTATTGTGTAAGTAAGAGTGTGCTGTTTAAAAATCCATTGTTAAATGAAGCGTCTTTCTCATGTAGAACTTTTAGTGTGTAGACCCCTATATGCCTATAATAATAAGAAGAAGACTGTAAACTTATGCTACATCACACTAGTTTTTAAGGAAGTCGTATCAACTTTTGGTACGTCTCGTTTTTCAGAGAATGTTGTCTTTCAACGACACTTCGTTGAACAATTCAACGCCGTACTTTGTCAACATGTCATCATCGTCATCGTCGACATCTGAACTGAACGAACTTCCATTACGAACGAAGATCATCTATTGGTCGATATCGACGTTTGGAATGATTTCCAATGCTTTCGTCATCATCGTCATCGTTCTTTATGCTCCAATGCGCAAGCAACTCATCAACACTCTCATCATAAATCAATGTGCCATAGACGCACTGTCGGCGGCAATGCTTTGTCTAAGCGCCGTCTGTGACCGAGGTGGGAGAAGATTCACAGCCGGAGATGTATGGTCCGAAGTACTCTGTCGAGTATTTTATTCGTCAGTGCTACTTTGGAGCATGCTAACGACGTCAGCCTATGGAATGGTTGTCATGACCCTAGAAAAGTACCTTGCAGTAGTACACCCAATCCTGTACAAGAATAGCTTTAGCGGAAACAGGGTTGTTGTCAGATTGGTGTTGGTTGCAACTTGGCTTATTTTGCCGTTTTTCACCATATGCCTAGATGTTCCTACGACTGGTATTGATTCCGATGGTGTATGTATCATTTTAGGCTTTTGGCCAAGTCAAGCCGTGAAAAACGGAGTGGGTATCTTCGTTCTTGTTGTGGAGTATTTTCTGCCGCTTTTCTCTCTGGTTTTCTGCTACACTAAGATGGCAATAGTACTTCACCGCAGAGTTGAACCATCGCAGGCAGATCATACAGCAAAGCAAGGAGAAGTCGTGAGACGCAATGAAACTATGGCACGAGCCAGAAGCAATGTCATCAAAACGCTGGTTCTTGTTGGAGTGGTCTTCTGCGTCTGCTGGACGCCTAATATATTCTATCTACTGCTAAACTTCTTTGGTTACGCTCAACTTGAAGGTGACTTCTACAATTTCACTGTGTACATGGTCTTCCTTAACTGTTGCGTCAATCCCGTCATCTATATTTTGAAGTACAACCAGTTCCAAACAGGGATTCGTCATCTCGTCAAACGTATAAATTACGTCGCCGACAGCAGTGGTCACTTCGTATTGACCTAGCAGGCTATAATAGCAAAGTTTGTGCTGTAGGCTTAGCTAGTTGCACGACTGCATGCATTCCGCATGCACGGTTTGGACTGAATAAGTGGCACTTTAAGTATATTCGTTAATCGTGAACAATAATGAAACAGTTCATCGTCGACAACTATGTCTATATCTAATTTAATGTTCTCAAAGTGTAATTTAGATGAATTGCATTAACCATTCTTTCTGCATCAATAGCACCGTTATTTCTTGTTATCTATTAGGCCTATATGCCATTGGATCGAGTTTTTAAGTGGAGACTTAACCCTCAAGCTACCAAGCTTTTATTGTGACACAGACTACCAAGGGATGACCACTCATCTGGATTTTGGGTTGGTTTGAGATATCATGATTTGTAATAAACCAATGAATTCAGCATTCATTTCTGCACAAAAAAGATATATTTAGGTTTAAAATATACGTATGCACATCAAAATTATGCAGTTTTCTCCATGGGAACCCGTCGATTCCACAAAACGCAGGCCTATACTTGCGCATAAACAAAATATTAGATTCTGTGGGTTTTGAACATGACCTATGCATACGAGAATAGTTTACAACTTTACATAACAATAAGGTTCAATGTTCAACCTAAGTTTGTTAAAAATTCAATCAAAAAAACTTGTAGATCTATCAACAATCAACATGAAACAAGAAACTATGCCGTTGTTCCCGACAGTCAAATATGTCACATATTTTCAGTGGTTCTTGAGTCATTGCAACTTGCTATAATTATACTCTAAGGAGTTTCTCTTGAAGTGGCGCTATATAAATTAATGATTACAATTGTGATTACCGTCATCTTCAATCATGATTAGCGTTTTTCAATTCATCTTCAATATATGTTTCACAAAATGGTATAATGAAAATCTGATTCAATGCCTTTGCGTTTTCAGGAAGCCAATGCATGCCTAAGTCTATAGGCTAAGTGGTCTCGTTAATAATAGGCCTACCCAAGGTAGGCATTATTAGACCATGGATTATCATCATCATCGCCTCAGACGAGCGCCAAACGCTACAAGCCATCTCCATCTTTTCGGACGGTATAATATTCAAAACAAAAGGAAGCTGACTGAATCAGGCAGAGGTCCATGCATAGCTGCTGTCTACATTGCACGGCGTTGCACGCTGCAGTGCTGGCGCATTAACCCATTAGTGCCCGACGTCCGTTATACTTATAACGGACGCTCAGAAAACACGTTGCTAAAATTAGAGCTAACTGTATAATATAGTCATCACTATTTTTTTAAATTGGTGGGTCAATTGGCTATACATTCCACTATTTTGATTGCCGGATTATGTGGATTATAAATATTTTTTTGCGTGTGCTAATGTGTCTATTGCAGCATATCAAAAATCCTCGCAACCCTTAGCTATTATATTTATATTTTGTATTGAACGAGAAGGAATTTAGAGAAAGTGTAAATGTTGTTTGTAGTAGCCATATTGGTCAATATTCTGACAAAATATTATCCCAATTGCCGCAAGTTTTCCAAAGGAAATTTCGATTGCAATGTAAGCGTCCGTTATAACGGACGTCGGGCACTAGCCCAGAGATGACGTTTCCTACAGTAAGTCTCTATGCGCCATTGTTCCAGCAATTACCACCGTCGTTGCATTACGTGTACATGTATTATGAAGTAAGCATCAGCCTACAGTTTATTCAGACTGGCGACTCACTATTTTGACATGAATATTGTAGACTTTTGCACTTCTGACATGAGTTTGGGTACGGTGGGGCATGTGATAAAGGAGCCTGTACTTGAGGAACATGTACACAGGTCAATTTACCTTGAAACCCATAGCAGCCAGGTGCAAAGAACTAGTATCACGCCTCACTATACTGATTATTTGCTGGCGTGATCGCTCTGTTGTAAGAAACTTTTACCCCCCCACCCCCGAGAGGAGACCGGACTCAATCCCTGTCCGTCCTCTCCCCGGCCGACCATCCCCTCCCGACGTAGGCTTTGGCTCATTTCTGATTTCCACTGTTTTGCACTTGGTTCAAGATGCGCCCACCCTGTATAGAACATAATCCTAGTAGGCCTATAATTATACATGTAGTTAGTCTTCAGTGCACGAACTTTTAGGATGGTGGACGAGGGTCGTGTGCAGGGATAGTCACACAGCCAGAAGAAAGCCCTGTCTGTTTTTCAAATTTCCATGTCTCTGCTCTACAATCAAGGCATGGGCGATGTGTTGATATGTAAGATAGGCGCGATGCTAACATGATATGAATCAGGCAACGGAAATTGTGATGTCCAATCAGCCTACCTGTGTGATATAGCTTGGAATCTCTTACAAAGTTCACTAAGGCAGCAGAAGTTTGACTCAAGGCAACAGATGTAAGTGTACAAAAGTGTCATGGCGTACCATCCAGTACTCAAGTGCTTGGCGCACCATCCACCCAAGGTCAACGTGATGCTGCAGTCCTGTACGTAATCCTGTTGTACAATGCGATGGTAACAATCATTGGATTGTACTAGGAAACACAAACTGCCATTGCAAGGCTTGAGAAATGTGATGGAAACTTTTATCCTTAGAGCCACAAGCACTATCACAATACATGAAAAGCTCGAAAATAAGCTGGTGCCCTGCACTTGACATTAGGTAAATGAAGATAATTAGCTAATGAAGTAAATAGATATTGCAAATCATCAAAAACATTCACCAAGCATTGTATCAAATAAGAAGGCTTAATTCTCAATGGCAACCTAAGCACTGGGCTAGTGCCCGACGTCCGTTATAACGGACAGTATGGAAAGTACTGATATTGTAGCACGAATCAATAAATAAGTTATCAGCCATGTTACTGCACCAAGTTGTTGAGATTACTGAAACCACAACTTAATTTGTTGGGTTTTACCACTTTGGGCACTAATGGGTTAATTGATATTGAGACGTTGCAGAATAATTTGTGTGAATATAGAAGGTAATGCAGTCTGCAGTGAAGGCAATTAAAGTTAATTTAAATGTACGAAGATAAACGAAAATCTGATGATATTCACTTAATCTGGAAGCTGGATAATTGTGAAAGGGTTACGACATGAGAAAACTAATGCTCCGAAGTGCACTGCAATTGAGAGAGAGACAGTCTTGTTTGTAGTATACGAGCTAAGAACCTTTTTTGAGCCATATGTTAAGCAATGTAGGAGCAGCTCTGTATAGTGTCGGAGTAGCTCAACTAAAATGTAGAGTTCACCATCTGCATGGTTACGAAATAGTAGAACTACGCCTAAAAGAAATATCAATTTGCTTGATTATGGGTGTAATGGCAACGACTGATGAACTGGTACCTGCATCATAATCATCATCAACATCATAATCATCATCATTATCGTCATCAACCTCATTATCAGCATCACCATCACATCATCATCACCATCAGCAGCAGCATCAGCAGCAGCAGTATCATCATCATGTCCTCACGCCAGCCATATGCGGCGATGGGTAAGAACAAATGGTCACGATCATGCATACTCGGCCATTTGTAAAGACCACTGCACCTCTTAATTAGTGCTAGACTGAGTGATGATAAACAAGCCTTCTAAAAAAAATTCGGTCTATGATCCAGCGTGTAGTGTTGGTCTGCCTTTGTAACTTTTACTTTCGAATATTGCGTATTATGGTAGGCCTACAGGCTACAGTGCATAGGCATCTGCCAACTGGCATTCGCTCAAGCCATAGGAGTCTTCACTCTTCACTTAACGACTTTAACTAATCATCGTCTTAGGGCCATCATTTCTTTATTGCATGTGGTCTTGAAGCCTTTGAAGGCTCTTAAATTTCCACACTCGACTCATTTCAATTCGGAATGGGAAAATGTGGACTGGGATAAGTTTGGTATTTACGATTTTGAATTTACTACCTTTGTCAAGTTCCATGAATTATATACAGTGTGTTTACTGCTATGTTTGTAGGGCCTACACCAAAATCCGGATAGCAATTGGTAGGCCTAAAATAAGGAAAAGGCCTATTCTTATAACCTGTCTTATTTTTTATCTTATTTAATACTGCTCTAGCGTTATTTGCACCTCGTCCATAAAATGTCTCTGTTTTTTTTAAATCTATTGTGCGCTGAAGTTTCAGGCGTCTCATGACTGCAATTTATTCGCATCTGTTTGAAAATCGTACGTATTCATCTTTTTCACGGTCGCCTGCAGTAGCAATCAACCCGATAGAACATCATCATCGTCGTCGTCGTCGTCATCATCATCAGTCCGCCGCAGCCGTTGGCCCAGAAGACGTCGGCTACTGCAGCAGGATGGACTGCTGAGTGCTGATTATCAGAGCGCACGTATGCATGACACAGGAAGAAGACACAGCGTCAACAACTGCTCCAGTTCTTCTATACACGGTGTATATACGATCGACATATTATAACTTCAGAACGTAGCAGGTCAGTCATTGATCAATAATTATTGCAATCAAGATGAGATTCTCTGCGCAATCTGCAATCGCTGTTCGAAGACCTATTCGCATTCTGAGGTGGCCTTCTCTGGTCGTCGAGAAAGTTTTCAAGAATTTATGGGCAGTAATTGCAGAGCATGATGGTTGATGAACATGATGTCAAATCGAAATTGCATAATTGCCAGATCTGCATTCACAAGTATACCATAAGGCTACGTATACTAGATGTTATACGGGATGACTCAATAAAAAAATGTATCAGCTGATAAAATGCAATTTTTCCAGAACCGATTTAGATTTTTCTAAAAAAAACCGAATTTATAGGGAAAAGATTTTGCAAAAGTTAGGCCTATATACAGCTGTCTAATCATTCTGTTCGGTTTTGGCAAATTTCGGCGGAAAATGAACGTCACTAAATCTTGTAGATTTCCATGTCAAATACAATCATGTTTTACTCCAAACTCAGAATTCTTTTTTTACAGTTTATCATAAACTTCCTGCTTTAACACAAGCTCGAATTCTTTTTGTGAAGCTCAGTATGGTCTCGTTGATTGAGTCATGCGGCATCTGCATGATCTCACATTATTATTATATATATATACATATATATAGCAGTCAGATGCCAAACCGAAGTTTAATATGTTAATCCCAAGTTCGACAATGTATACTACTATACTGTATAGCACAGTACCGGTATAGGCCTATATTATACTTAAAAGGCCAGTGCAGATTGACAATTGGAATTATTCGTCTTTGTGTTTTGTTCTGTTGGTGGCTTCATCACTATCATCATTATCATCATCATCGTCATCATCATCATCATCATCATCATCATCATCATTATCATCATCATCATCATAATCATCGTCGTCATCATCATAATCATCATCATCATCATCATCATCATCATCATCATCATCATCATCATCATCATCATCATCATCATCATCATCATCATAATCATCATCATAATCATCATCATCATCATCATCATCATCATCATCATCATCATCATAATCATCGTCGTCATCGTCATCGTCATCATCATCATCATTATCATCGTCATCGTCATCGTCAACGTCAACGTCATCGTCATCGTCGTCGTCGTCGTTGTTGTCGTCGTCGTCATCGTCATCATCATCATCAGTACCTCACGCCGGTCATTTATTGCCAAGAACTATGGCCTACTTATCACAGGCCTACCTAGGAAAAGCCAGTACTTCTTAAGTAGGCCTATATTATATGAATAAATATATAATTATACAAATAATATTATTATGTGATTATGTGTGCAGTATATATATATATATATATATATATATATATATATATATATATACATATATATATATATATATATATATATATGGTGGGAGAGAGACAGAAGGCATGCGGACGGACACACAGACAACAGACATACATGTAGTCACAGAGACAGATACAGGGAGGAAAGAAATGAGGGAAGGATGAAGGGTGTCGTGCAAATACCTCATGCATTCACTGAACTAATCCTAAGAAATTATTCAACGCTGGTCTTTGTGATTTATAATATCAACCATTAGAACACGTGTGACTTTTCGCTGTCGTTGAGCTTAACTAGACTTCATGTCTAGTATCGCTGCATGTGTTCCCAACCTCTGTGCATGGCGAACAAAGGCTACAGTGTTAATGCCATGATGTAAAGTCAGTAAGTATATTGTTTATTACAACATTTGCAAAACGCACAATGGTAGGCTATATAGGCCTATACATAAACTATCGTCACAATACATCGACGTAATAATTGGTAATAAAAGGTGCAAATTAAATCATAAGTTGAGTTAAATATCAGAAATATTAAGTAGCCTAAGTGGGTAAAATAAAGAAATATTAGTGTCGACCAACATTAAGTCAACTATATATAGGCCTGCAGCATCTATAGGCTAATTCTGTTGATGAATCTCTTTCCAATCAACGAATCACGGCGAGGATGTGATTAATTATGTGATCGAGGCATAACCAGTAACTCGTTCTGGGCCAATCTGGGGGAAGATTGTCGGAGACACAGTGGCGTAGCTACCATGTGTGCAATGTGTGCAAAGCACACGGGCCCACGACCTCAAGGGGCCCACAGAGATTGGTAAATAATATTTTTTATTATTAATCGAGCCTAATTAGTAATTCGCATTATTTTGTGACAAATGTAGTTTTTGTGAACACACTTTAGTTTATCTGTCTCATTCGTGCTGCATTCATGTTTATTCTGTAAAGGTCTGATAGCAAAATGTCATTGCTTAGTTTAGTGATCTTGATTGCATGCAGAGTAAGAATTGCGGAGGGTTGTGGGTTTAACCCCCAGTCTTTCTTTGGACGCCATATTAACCTTCACCACTCATGAGTCCGCTCCCACCGGCTAAATTTGGGCCAATTAATTATTATTCTAAGTGGTAAAGGTTGAAGTCCTCATTGTACGCCCAACTCCACATAAGTCAACGTCTGACCCCCGTGTTATTTTTCTACAATTCTCATGCTGATTGCATGAGCACAAAATACCGGCCTAACAAGGTCAATCAGGGGCCCATGCGAAACTTCTGCACACGGGCCCATGAAAAGCTAGCTACGCCACTGGGGAGACATGTCGACTAGTTTGGAAAGAGAGTATAATTAGAGTTGCCTTATCATAGGTTACGACCATGAGTAGATATGTGACCATCATATGTCCACGGATTGATAATTATTCAATCGAACTGAGTTATCATCATGATACATCGATACATGTTACATTGATACATATTACATCATTACATGATACATTGATACATGTTACATGATATATTATTGCGGATCAATGGCCGTATACTTATCATCGGCTATGCCTATATGTATAGCATCGTCTTCTGTTTGACGGACTTATGCTTTACTTTGCATATTCTATAAGCTTATAGCATTATTTCTGTAAAGGATTCGTGCAGGAGAATCGATATTTTAGATGGAGGGACAGATCTAGGGCTGTGACTTCTGCAGCATCAGCGTCTCTAATAAGGTCCACACATCGACAGACTATGTGAGACAACCACACTGTAGACACACGCACACACACACACACACACGTACACACACGTACACACACACGCGCGCGCGCACACGCGCGCGCACACGCACACGCACGCACACACACACGCACGCACACACAGTCACACACGCACACACACACACACGCACGCACACACACACACACACACCCCCACACACATACAACTACTCAACGATAATGAAGAGCGACGACGTTGACATTCCAGTCTAAGTGCATGAACGATGATCGCGTGAGAAGAATGAGATGAGACAGACAGAGATACAGACAGACAGACAGAGATACAGACAGACAGACAGAGATACAGACAGACAGACAGACAGACAGACAGAGATATATATATATAATATATAAACAAACAGACAGAGAGATGCAAACAGACAGAGAGATGCAAACAGACAGGCAGAGAGATATATAAACAGACAGAGAGATGCAAACAGACAGGGAGAGATACAAACAGACAGACACATAGGAAGTTAGAGGCGAGCTGACACACAGATAGCGAGCGATTATGAGGACAGCCTAAATGGCACTATTATGGTCTATTATGTCACTGCACGGAGAAGCCACCAATAATTATTACACTTCGTTGGATGCAAAAGGCAACAGTGCTATCAGCATATAGTAATGTCCTTTGTTACGTATATAACTAGGTATAATGGATATATATATATATAATGTATATAATGTATATAATGTATATAATGGATATGTATGTATATAATGGATATACATGTATATAATGCATAAATTATAATGGATATGTATAGAATCTGTATATAAATAATGCATAGAGTCATCGGAGAGAGATCGTGCTAGAGCGACTCTCATCATTGTCTCCACGTACACTGTACAGGGTGGTTCAATAAAAAAGTCACACCAGCAAAAATTTATTGAGCCACCCTGTGTGTTGAATTGTTGATGAATAAAGAGCTTATGTAGAGTTCGTCTTTCGTCTTCCATCTATTGGAGGTTTCTATAGCGCCTGGTCGTCGACCACACGGTAAAGCCATGACACAACGTCCGGTCATCTAATCGAATGGAATATATATATATATATATATATATATATATATATAGCGCCGTCAGACCCCGCAACCCTATAGTTGCAACTATTCTCTGTATACGTGAATACATGTACATGCATGTGTACATGTACATTGTACAATTGTACATACATATATGTATGTTCGCGTATCGTTGATTAGGAACTTGTATTTCCTCTCTGTACAAAGCACAAAGGAATAGACCAATGTTTCGTCAGGAGGAGTCAGGACCAAAGCTGTAGTGTAGACCAACTGACCCACAGAGAGGCAGCGAAACAGCTTCAGTCGAATATACATTGTCAGTGCCTAATAAATGTGGGACTTGAGTCTAAACCGAAACATCAAATAGACCGTGACAATATGGACAACCGCGGCAATTTCATGCTCTGCCGCATCATAATAATTAGTTAATTATCCTTTAGTATCAACGGAACATAGCGGGTGCAAAGCATGTCACCACATTTAGCCACAATTTTTACTCACCTGTATGCACAAGAGGGTATAACTCATACTCTTTGCTTAAATGTGGCCTATGCGTGAGTAGTGGGTAATTTCCGTATGCATGGCTTGTGATTAGCGAATTACGATAGGTATAACGTTATGCGAACTCGGAGGCAGGTATAAGCCCGCTACTCCGAAGGTCAACAATAGACAGCCGACTTTGCTGGACCGCGTGAACAATAGACGGCCGTTGAGATTTCCCTGTGGACTGTCTATAGGTCTTGATCTGTTCACCCCACGCTGGCAACGACCGCATATAAATATCTTTCACGCATGCGCGCTCAGCTCTAACCTATTGAATTGGGGGAGGGGGGAGAACAAGCGTCATGCATCGTTGGGTGCAAGGAATGTGTAGATTAGTTATTCTCTTCCAATTCTATCTTCATGCATAGCCTAGTGCTAAATTCCAACGGCAACGTCTAAGGTAGCAATGTCAGGAGGAAGGTCTACATAATTATAACGTAGCCTATACCTTCCGTTGTGCAGCTCGGCCCAGCTAACATTAATTTTTACTTGAAGCGTAATTGTTAAAGACTTATGCTCAGCATCACCCGTCAATAAAAACAGCAGCAGCAACAGCAGCAGCAGCAGCAAAGGTGCAAAAGCAATCGATGTCGTGCAGTCAAAGATGTTCTTCGTAAAGCTGTGCACAACTAATGGACGGTGGAATGCAGAGAGACTGCAGTTGAGTCACGCGAATGCAATAAATTGGACCATAAAATTATTATAGTCAATGCAATTATATTAATTTTCTCTTGATTTATATTAAGAGCTCATTCAGAATATTTTGATTCATATAAACAGTTGGTCTAATAATGCGTGTAGGCTATAATAGCCTACCGGTACAGATCTCACGTGTGTACGACTGTACGTGCGCGTGCGAGTACGTGTGGGCGTGGGTATATGTGTAAGATAGCCACATGTTGCTACAGTTCCGTGAATAAGCTGGTGCAGTGGTGCCCGCACTTGGCTTTCGAGTAGCGCTTTAGAACTTTTGAAGTTTATCATGGCATTCGTTTAAATTTATATTAAATTTATATTTTGCTGACAGAAAGTGCAATGGTGATGAAACTAATGCTGACCACACATCGTCATATCCTTATTGGCATGACGTGGACAACGAGCATAGCGTATTTCTATTTGGGTAAGATCATAAATACAGTTCATTTTATTATAGACCTATAGCAGCTTAATTAATAGGCTACTTGTAAAGGCTATACTTGATTCCAAGTCGTGTTGACATAAAGAGTATCAGCAGCAACTGGTCTATTCTGTAGGTTTTTTTACATCGCATTCTATTTTTAATTAAAATAGCCTATGTTAGATTCCATGGTTCAAGCGAAATCAAGAATATGGACGTTCACGCGTCGTCTCGTATTAGAAGCTAGAACAGAGCTTCTGACTACTTTCGCCGTTTTATAAATACAGGTAGCGATGAATAGACCTACTGCATACATAGAATAGGTCTATAACTTAGACTATAATTATGGACTAGGCCTACTTA